>JAHQIW010007306.1:0-43535 GCA_019055375.1 Parelaphostrongylus tenuis
ATGAACGATTATTTTATAGTGCTCTCAGGTCTACAAACGTGTTTGGAAAGGTAGCAGAATTGACTTGATATAACAATAAGTCACCGTCAGTTAAGGCCAAATATCCATTTCAGTGCCTCTGCCGATGCTAGGTGAAGACTAATGCATGATGCATCCCTTAGGGATTGATCAACGCCAAGACCATTCTTTTTTTGATCATCAATCAATTTTCTTAGAAGCGTCAGGATAGGATGAAAGTTATATATACAAGAAAGTGAAAAATAAGCAAAGCTTAAAACTTGGTATTTAATTCGTAAACTTCCAACGCCACTGTACCTATAAAGGGTAGAACGCACTGGTACAGCACCATCAAGGTCCTTTCACTGTCTTTCTTTCAGCTATACCTAACCTAGTCGGTGGTTGTCAGCAGTCATCTTTCACGAGATTGTTCTAAGGTGCGCCTATCGGTAGTGTAATTCAACTCAGTTGCACCCTGTCGTTGGATTATAAAAACTGCTACTAATTGAAGAGCTTAGATTGTACTTTGGACATGACTTCAATCATTCCAGCCCTTTTCAAACTTAGACTAGCAAAAGGTTGTGAATCTTAGGATTAAAACTACTATTGAAGGATAAGGGACTGAGGGGTTGCCCGATCCGCAGTTTAGTTTTAGTTAGCCTACGAATCGCAGTGAGCACAAATGTCACAGATGGAAAGATTGCATGGTTTCATTGCCAAATAGCAGATTAAGAACAAAAACATTACTAGGGTTTTGTCAGTCGAAACGAAATCACTACTAAAGCAACTTTTTTCACTTTCAAATTGACATTCGCTGTACTACTTTCGGTAACTTCACTGTCACATTCACTTCACTATTGCAGTAGCAGCATGCGTCTCTCGTATGGATGAAACGCGGGTTCGATTCCCTCCTGAGACCATGTTTTTGCTTGCCACTCAATTTTCGTATATATACGAAACATCGTAACATTGCGAAAAATGCATCAAGAATACTGTAATTTTGAGTAACTTCACTATCTCAAATATATTTTATTGAGAATATATCCTGTAGAGTCCCAAGTTGTGGTTCGTGATATGCAGAATAACTAAGCTATGCAAGTGATGGATGGTAGATGGACAGAAGATTACCATATTTTATGAAAACAATTCAAAGAAACGCTGTTGTTGCAGAGCGATTTCCCTCGACAATTTTCATTTCGTACACTGCCGCAAGTTGCACATAGTTTGCCATTTGTGTACAGTGGGACATCAATATTGACGTGCCTATGTTATGGATGAGTTAAACTCTTCAAAAAAAAAAACAGTTCAACTATTTCTGACGACTTACGATGGCCCATATGTACAAACAAATGATACGAAAGGAAGAGAGGCATTTTGGCATTTATGGAATGCACATCCGAACTTAGTCGTTGCTCCATTTAACATATATCGATTATTTGCTCATTACCTTGGTAGTATTAGCTTAATTCTGTTAAAAGTTGAAGTCGGGCAAACTCTTATCAATATTGACTACAGATTTCAACGCTACTTCAAACTATGTAGACAATGGCATCCAATTTCGACGCCGCCCGACGCCGCCTGCTCGATATCAAGAATTTTAACAAAAAGCCGTCAAAGAAACCTGGAATAATGAATCTCGGAGGTGTTGTTTTCTAATGGCGTTAAGTTTTGAGGAGGATTGTACGACTTCCCTGTGTTCCACCATTGCTTTACGTAGGAAATGTCATATTTACTCATAGCTAAATGTATTAGATTGCTTCCATCAGAACATTGTTTAGAGTTTCCTTCAAATTATGACAAAATTCTTAAGGTATTTAATCGAAATTTCACTGAAACTTCTTCAGTGTTCGTACCGTTCAATCAGTTATCATTACTTATTCACAAAACGCGTCTTCACATTTCAAGGCGAGGATCGCAGCACTTCCAACACCCGATTCGATTCCTCGCATTCGTTATCCACAAGGGTCTTCAAAAATTTCGCATATTGTTCCGACTACTCCATGAAAAAATTGTGACTTTCATGGTTGACTAAAATGCGGATCGAGCAACCCCCTCAGTCCCTTATCGTTCAATAGTAGTTTTAATTCTAAGATTCACAATCTTTTGCTAGTCTACGGTAGAGATCCTTTATATAAAAATAACGTTTTACTACAATTTCTACCATATACCGCTTTTTTGACGACGAGCTCTATAGTGTTGACATAACGACCAGTAAAAGTAGCGTTGTTGCCGCCGACATAATTGGAGTCCGGATGGCTTGTGTGATTACAATTGATTTTGGCAATATCAAGAGATTTGTTTTTTAAGTCGCAGCTATAAAACTGCAAGACCAACATGACAATCAATTTTCCAAAAGAAAAAACAAGAGCATTATTGTCCCGAAAAAAATTCTAGTCACCACATAGCTCATGTCGCTCGCCCTTGGGTATCCCCAGCCTTTCTCTTCGCTAAGGCTGCTCTAAAAATAAACTTTCCTCAAAAGCATTTCGCCGAGTTGAAAAATTAGAAAATATTGTCGAAAACAAAACTCCTATTGTTGTGCCCAGATTCGGCCGTGTCTCTCATGCGCTGTGTCATAGTTGTTCCATTGCAATGGAAAGTTTTCTGATAAGAAGTCATTTGTGTAGATGTGAAAAGGAAAGAATCACGTACCACTTTATGCGATACCGGATCGTAGTTCCTGAGACATATTAGTGCAGAAAATTTACCAAACATTGCCATCGTCTTCAACACATTCGTTACAAAGCTATCTCGCCTATATGGAAGGACCACTTAAAATTTCTTAGATAACTGAAATGTGGGTTGAATCAAAGTAAAATATAAAAGCCAACAGTACTCTGTAGAATACAGTCATGTGTTGATAAACAGCCTATCACTATCAGCTGCATTCGTTCGAAATTGAGCGTTGACATTTTGAGCGAATTTTCGATGTGCTCAAGAAAATCAGAATTTTCTTTTGGCGAAATAGGGAAAGCGGATCTTTTCCGTTAAGCAGCACGGGATAAAGAAACAACCAATCTTTCTGCACACAGACTCTTTATTGCACTTCTAAGGATCTCTGAAAGCTCAAATCTATAGCCAGCGCGTTATGCAGTCGTTTTTTGGAAGAGTCATTCTAGAGCACCTTATCGAAAGGAAACCATATGTGTTTCACACATGCAAATTTCTCGTGGGATAGATCTCCTTAATCAATTTTTAGTAGCCATTCGATAGTGTAAGTTTCGAACATTCCAATGCTATGTTTATTTCTCAAAAGACGATCTCAGTGCGGTGTAACAGAGAGAATAAATGTCGAGTTTCACATAGTTGGAGCGGCCGTGGAGTGGCTACGTGTAGAGCTGTAGCCAGGGATCAGAGCATTTGAATGATTATTAACGCCCTTATAAAAAGTTCTTGCCCAGCAAATGGGGTCGATTATTTATTTGCCGCCGTCTAACAGAAGAGAACAGAAACTTTTTCTACGCTCATAAAGAACTCGGGATAAGACGTATGTCTTTGATACTACAAGATTTTCTCTACACGTTCATATACACTCGTGCTTTCATCGAAATATACGCGTGATAATTTGAGCGCTGCAGCGTTCTAGAAGGGTATAATCGGAAAATGATCTTGTAGCGCTGTAGCCAAAGATTTAAGCTTTCGAATGATCACTAACAGTCTTTTTGATAAGCTTTTGTCCCACATTAGAGTTCGTTTTGATTGGGTGCCGTCTAACGGAAAAGAACAAGAGAGTGTTCACTTAGATGATGATCCACAGCTCATAGTGATTTCCATTTTGTGACGATAAAAACGAAAAAGTTATCAATCTCAGTGAATTTTATGCGAAAAAACTTTGTGTGTTGAGCATAGGTCTGAATAGGTGGACGAATAGTAGTAGTAATATAGAATTGCAAGTCAAGAAATAAAAAATTCTGACGGCAAAGTACTACTGGGATTGAACGTAAAAGTGAGTATTGTCTTTTTTAGAGAGAAAAATTTTGCTGTGTGATGCAGTTTGATTAACGCGAACCGTCATCGCTTTGTATAACAGTCAAACTTCTTCTGTTCAACCTATGACTAATGGTCGATCTGCTTCCCAATGACCGTCAAGTTGCTCACAATGGCATCTCGTAACACACTCTAAACTCCCTACCCAGTTTTACAATCGCACGGTCATATAAACTATTTGACTTACATATTGACCTGGAATACCTCCGATACATATAGTCTCTGTTAGCTTCCTCTCAAGCGGTTGTAATGTAACTTTAGCCTTTCTTCGAAGAAGTGAGACGCTTAGTAAGACCAAACGTTCTTTTTGTCGCGCTTTTATCGCTTTCATATCACATATTCTACTCCCGTTTTAACTTATTTCACTGTTTTAATTTAGATAACTGCCCGACTGACGAGATCGCAAGATCGAAACACGTGTACCGGGCTCTAGAAGTCAGCCCTCTTTGATAGACCATTGACATGCGTGGCTCAAAAATGATTTTGTGGCATATTGAAATTTGAGCTCTGGTTTCATGAAAACCCTCGAAACGAAAAATATGATTTATTGAATATACTAGTCACATTATACCTTTCCTTCGAGTGCTTCATTAAGACCACGCTCAAATTTCAATAGATCCTTTCATTATTATTTGAGCCAACATGTCATGTGGTCTGGTAAGGGCTCTTGTACAGCCCGAGACACGTGTTTCGTCCTTACAGACTCATCAGCCGGGCAGGACCCGTCGTCTGTCGATCGTTTCATAGTCAGTTCTCTCGGGAGCGTTACACTCCTTATAAAGAGTTGTCGACGACGTACGTTTTACACTCTATGTCAAGCGAAATTTTCACCTAACACAGAGTGTTTTCGCACTCGATTGCTAGCTGGCTGGTATACTAGTCACAGGCAATCGAGTGTACAACACTCTGTGTTTGGTGAGTTTTTCACTGGACATAGAGTGTAAAGCGTATGTCGTCGCTGACTCTTGGTGTGGGGACTGGAGCACCCACAGAGATTAGCAAAAGACGAGAAAGGGTAAGTGCCCGACTGACGAGATCGCAAGATCGAAACACATGTATCGGGCTCTATAAGTCAGCTCTGTTTGAAAGGCCACTGACATGCGTGGCTCAAATATGATTGCAAGGCCTATTGGAAACTGATTTAAGATTTATTTCTCCGTTAAAAAATTTTGGATGATGTATATGACACTGATAGTTCAAGGTTTTCTCTAGGTGTTCATCTGATTTTTGTGCAAAAGTTTAGGTTGCTTGAGTTTAGGTACATTAGCGAGCTTTTTTGGAGATATAGAATGAAAATGAAAAGCGCAAACCCTAAAAACGACGAAACAAGGATTATCTTTTCACAATTACAGTACAGTAAGCCTGGAAGTCCTACGAAACAGTAGGAATAATTTGCAATTAATATCGAAAATATGCGCTATGATAAGCGAAGCATCTGTAGTATAATTTTATTCCACTGCCATAGCGATGTAATAAAACTCCTTTGAAAAACAAGTATACTTTTGAAATTTGTGAAACTTATGCTTTCGAATGACTACTAGAACTCTACTAGAAAATCTTTGTCCAGCAGGAAAGTTTCCCTTACAAAGTCCTTCCCGATAATGAAGAAAACCTCACGTTCGTAATAAAGATACTTGATGAGTTGTAGAGCACTCTAGAATAATCAGTCCATAAAGATGTTTCATTGTTTAACCGCATTCAACAAAGTAGAATCAGGTGAATATTGTCAATCTTATAGCCGGGTGCAAATTGATGAGTTAGGTCGATAATTTCTGATTCTGCAAAGGTCAAGCATCGATATGGTACGTTCGAACAGATGGAGATATTCGTTCGAAGGTTCCTGGTAATAGACCAAAGATGAGGTGCGCTTTGCATGACGCCTTTACTCACTGCGCTGTAGATGGTCATGGGATGAAAATGTTAGACGCGGATGCCCTGACTTTGGTGCGATGCCTATTCATTACAGATCTAATTCAAGCATAGGAAATGCAAATCTCATGACTGTAACGACTGAATGGTACTATTGAGAAGTAGCTGTCAAAATATGGCCATCAATGTCACCTTGTTTTGATAAAAAGACTACTGCTCATGCGAATTTTTGTCGGAAATCTTTCCAATAATACTTGTGTTGTGTTCCGATCAAAGCCTCTGCCTTCTTACTCTCACAAAATATCAATTTACTCAAGCGTTGGATAAGAGGTTTTTTATCAAGAATCTTTACTAACGTTGAATCTTGAAGAAAAAAGTTAATGCACAGATTTCCACACATGCAGCTGTCGCGGCTTTTGTGCACCTTGCTTCGTTGCCCTCGTCGAAAGTGTAACACCAACAATGCCATGGTTAAACTACAAAGAGGCCAAGTTGTTTCAAGAATCAATAAATTTTACTATGACGACTTACCGGTTTTCATAACAACAAGCAAATGAAGCAGAGTAGGGAAAATCCCAATGTTGCACGTGCGAAGTAGCCGACAAAGTTTAACGCTTGTCCAGCAGGTTTTCTGGAAGTGTAGGTTTTCCTCACCGTGCCAGTAATGTCATTTCCTAGAGTAAAATCAACCGCAATGTCCATCAAGCGCAAGCACACCCTTTACCCTTTTATGGCCAGATAATCATGGCTTGGCTGGCCAAATTCAAATCGTGTCATTGAAGAAAATTCGACATCCACAATAAAAAGAGCATTTTCAGAAATCACTAATCAGTGGACGAGCGGAAAGCCAATCTTCTGTTATTGTCATCTCTTAGTTTTGTACAAAAAAGAGGAAATTGTTCCGTAAGATTTGACATATTTAAAAAAGATGATTTTGGCCGACGAAAACCAAAGCGGAGTGCATACGATAATTGTTCACTGCGTCTGAAATGTTCAATCGCGCCTGACCAAGATCTGTAAACGTGGACGCAATGTGCTATTGCGTACATTGTACACACAAGACATGTAAATATAAGAAACTAAGCGTGAGGAAGATGGAAGAACGAGATCCGCCTACCTTCATGATTATCTTGAAGTTATGTGCACTGCATTCCTGAGACGATTTTGTTATATGCCTTAACATAGAAAAAATTGGGGGACGTTTGCACCTTAGTAGTGTTGCAGAGTGTTCCCCATATACATTTGCTATTGTTTTTACCCCCGCATCCATCACACGGTGTGCCGCTAGTGTAGAGTAGAGCACTGCGGTTGATTTGCCCAAGTTACGTGGAAATTGAAATATCAGATATCAAGTATTCAATGTAATCTATTGTTATGACTTACGTTTCCCCATATGAGCAAACAATCGACAGATTGCGGTTGCCGGTGGTGAAAACCTCATCATCAGGCGAATATTCGGTTTTAGGGCATACGCGAAATGCACATCCGACCTTAGTTGTTGGTCCATGAACAATCTGGATGTGGCTCTTCGCCATAACAAAATAATTTTATATTTGTTGAAGATGAAACCAAATAAACTGCTGATCGAGTTCGCTCATGCGCTCAACTGCGTGTAATGTGATCAATCGTAATCAAAGACGATACACTAATTACAGTCCGTTGCTGATTGTGCTCGAAGATGCTTTGCTTTACCGATTATCTTCTGTAAAAGAATTCAAAAGATAAAACCGCAAATTAAAGAGTAGGTGGGTCCACACGGAATAGCGGCAGGCTGAAGTCCATCTAGCATTTCTCAATTGAAAATCCAATCACCAACATGTGCTGTCTTATACTTGCTTAAAAAAACACATAGGTTAGTATCCACTGATGATCTAATGTCTAACGAACCATTTATATTTGAAGTTAGACCCATCAGCTGTTTAGGCGGACCGAGGGATAGGGTAGCAAGGTTCTTAACGTTAATAACATCCCACTTGCTAGGAGAGATTGCAACCCATCCGACGAACACTCAGATGCTTCTCAATCGTCTACGTAATTCGATTCCGAACAGCGCGTACGTAATGGAGTTATTCTACGTCACTGCTCTATACAACATCGTATCGAATGACTCCGCATTGCAAGCCACACATGAGCTTTTGATACAACACCAGGGAGTTGTAAACATGTATGGCTTGTCGATTGAGCAGTTCATGGTCCTGTTAAAAGAGTGCCTGGACTGCTCAATCTTCGGTTGGTCCGCGAAATATGCTCAAATGAGAGGGCTGGCAATGGGGCAGCGATTGGCACCTAGCCTGGCGATTGCCTTTCTGTCGAAAGTGGAAGCATCAGAGATGGATTTCCGGCCATTACTCTACTGCAGGTATATAGATGATTGTTTGATTATCTGTTCCACTCAAGAAGAGCTAGATAATTACTTTGGATTGTTGCATGAACAGTCAGAGTGTATAAAATTCACCCGTGAGATACCAAAAGACGATTGGCTCCCTATTCTTGAACGTGCGAATAAAATTAACCGAGAGCGGCTACATAACAAAGTGGTATCGAAAGCCAACTAATAAGAATATCCTGGTTCACTATCTCTCTTCTCATCCCTTAGATTCCCATGTGTGAATGTAATGATCAAAAACATTAAGCTTTTTGTACCAGTGGATGCGCCACAAAATCTTTATCTACTCATATCCAGTTAAATGAGCATCCAGCAGTACGAAGAATATTTCAGGATTTCACTCAATATCCAGCGACAGCACAGAAGCCAAGCCATCTTCTCCTGTAAGCCGTAGAAAGAGAAGCGTGAACGACAGAAGTAAGAAACTTTACCATGCATCTCAAAAACATTTAAAAAGTGGTATCAAAATCGAATCTAAACCAAAGTTATTCTAAACATTAAGCACCATGCGATCGCAGAATTGGATGATGATTTGGGACTATGTTGCTCACTATATTGTTGTTCTTTCAATGGCAGATTAACAGCATGAGCTTTTCATGCACGTTTTTGTAAAGGTAGCTGTAGCAAAGTCCGCTTTATATCTAAAATTCTTAGTTTTCTCCCATGAATTGTTCCTTTGTGGAGTTGCTATCTCGTCAACAACGTAATATTCATTTTGAACTGTTAAAGTTACTAACTTGTTAAAAAATGAAATAGGCAGTGTGATAGAGTAGTTCCACCACACAGTGAGGACATTTGATCACAAAATCTGCAGATATACGAGAAAGCGTGGAAATAATGCGTAAGCATAATTCCATATAAAATGAAAGTAGTGCTTCTATCTCAGCGGACAAGGCTATCTGAAAGCTATCAAGACTATGTTGACGTATTTATTCTCAAAATGAAGACCGAATTTGAAAAACAATTCTGGATTCTCCTAATTTTACTTCAGAAATAAATTCTCTACAAAACCCAGTTTATCTCCGGAAAGGGCCATTTTTTCTTCCATTGTAATGTACACAGCTCTGCTTACAAAACAATAAGGTAAATTTTATTTCTATAGCCTGTGAATTCTAGAGTTGTTAGGTACTGAGCTCCTTGAAGCCATTTTAAGCTTAGAATAGTTGATGTCATTCTCAGCTAAGCTGTCTAGAGTGTTACGATGCCGTTTTCATATCCCTCCTCTCCAAACGACACTCAACATTCATCAGTAGAATCTGCTCTCTTTACTGGTCATACTCTTTATACTTTAATTTTCAATGGCGTTGATCTCTCAGCGAATAAGAAACATCATGCATGATGTCATTAAGAAGACACCTTGAGGCACTGTGCTCACCACACTATCCGTTCGAAGAGATACCCAATGAATGAAAGAAATATAGGACACAGTTCTATATATGCCAAAGCTCTATCAGAACAAACCGGAGGAAATTGAAGCCACAAGGATTATAATACTCATTTATAGCTCCAGTATAGAGACTTCGCCTGGCCATGTTATATTCTCTCTATGACATAACTGCCAGAACAACAACATCGACCATTTCGACATAAAAGAGTAAAAGATGAGGACGACAAAGAGCAAACTGGTCCTGCATGAAGGCGGGCAAAAGTCGAGGCGGGCATGTAGTCAAGGTTGCTCTCCGTCGGACCATTAGCAATTAGTCTAAATTCTTTCTATTTTGACTGTCCACTTGAAGTGGTATGATTTTATAGTATACTCAATATGTGAAGTACTGTGCAAAAACGTTTGCGTCAGCCGGTATTCGAACCGAGATCTCACTCTTTCCGGGAGCGTATGCTAACTGTTGCACTACGGTTAGCATAGGCACCCGGAAGCGTCGGTAGTGCAACGGTTAGCATATGCTCCTGGAAAGAGTGAGATCTGGGTTCGAATCCCGGCTGACGCAAACGTTTTTGCACTGTACTCCACATATTGGGCATCAGCAATTAGACCAGCAGTCATTGTTCATCATCCGCAAGCACCTGGATCGCTGCCTCTCTCTACCTCGTCGTCCACGTTCACCTCTCGTGACAAACTATTGTTAAAAACGTCGATATCAAGTTCCATATCGCCCCTGTCATTGAATCGGGGAAAATAATCACCGACTGATCGTGACCAGTCGCATTGCACATTGTCGTCATACAATGTCACACAGTTGTCGTTGAATGTTAATTTGCTGTGAGGTACAATCAGGTGAATGAGTAGGGAATCGGCAGGATTTTGCTCCATGGACCGCATCCAAGCCGTACTCAGAATTATAAAAGTCTTGTCAGGAATACCGTTTACTCCTTCTTCCAACCTTTGACAATTATAAAAGAGCGCTTGACAGCGCCGAAACGATTGCAGTCCCGTCGGCGCTCATCTATACTAACTTTCGCCAAAATTTGTTGCTGCTTCATTCTTTCGTCTTAAAACTGCCATACCGACAATAGCGATCATTCTGACGCCATTCTCGTTATCCACTTTGGGCAACTGAGCTGTCGCAGTTTCGGCGTATCGTTCAGGCACTCCACCGTAATTTGGTGTTTTTCAAAGTGTTTGATCTTTCTCGTGTGTGCCATGACAGACCTCTGAAAGGCTTCTAAAATTCTATACATTGAATTTCTGATTGAGGACTCAAAGTAATCTATTGGATGTGTTGACATATATACACTGGTGTAATAGCCACAAACCACGCAAATGACAGTCGACTAGTAATTGGTCTGGAGAAGCGCCATGTTGGGTGGTCTTTTCATCTTCCCTGAGTGCAACTTATACGACTTCAATTTCCTATAGTAGAGGTGAATAGTCAAATGGCATGTGCTACTGATGAAGCTCTCAAAAAGGCTGAAACGTACGTTTAGCACTCGAGGTGCCATAAGAGACCTCTGAAAGGACTAAGAACTTTTATCAGATCTTTGATCTCTGTTAGAATTTGAACCATGGAGCAAAATCATTCTATTCTGTGGAATAATCAGTTGAATAAGCATAACGTGCGGCCCCAGGTCGAGTCCCTGCCATCGCGCCATCGCGCCTCCCGCATAAAGTAATAGCGCTTTATGCATTTTTAAAATTTGCTTCCCGTCACTGGGGTATTTTTGAATAGATGTGGTTAGGTTCTATATCATTTTAATGAGCATTCTTCGTATAATTTTTTGCTAACGGTTTCTTACTTATTGTCTATTTTGCATTTGTTTTAGCCAATAGAATGGGTGTTGGTTGGTGTAAAGTTGTAGCGCTCACACCGCGAATTCAAGGTGAGTCGTAGAGCAACAGAGACAATTTGCGCATCAACAGCTTATTTGGCCAAGAAACTACTAACAAACCTACAAGCAGCGGTGGCCTAGGATTGTTCTCAAAGGAGATTCATTTCAACAATACATGAGTAGCAGTCACTTTTTTACCAGTATCATCAGAGTTATAAGAAAGGAAATCACATAAGCTGATACTCCTAAGGATACGCGAGATACTGTAAAAAACCTAATGTCAACCAATCAGTCTTTAATAGCCAGCCAACAGACACATGTAGCACAACGAGTGCACCAAAAGTTTTATTCGGTTTTGGGCTATGAGGCTTTGCCTTTCCTCTATATTCCCCGACCTCGCTCTCACCGACTATCATTTCTTCAACCACCTGGATTAGCTCTGGCGGAGGAAAACGCTTCTACAATTTACAGAAAGCAAAAAAAAAAGCTTTCTAAGAGTTTGCAAAATCCCGAGATACCAATTTATACGTTACAAGAATAAACGGACTAACTCCCCGCTAACATAAACGTGTTAGATAATTATTTTTTGAGCCATGCATGTGGTCTGCTATGGGCATTTGTACAGCCCAATACACATGTTTCGGCCCTGGCAGCCTCGTCAGTTGGGCAGGCCCTTCGTTTTTAGCCAAACCTCTCGGAGGAACCCAAAACCCCACATAAAGAAGGTGCACACGTACTATTTACACATGTCATTGAGTGAAAATACCACTGAATGGGCCATGTCGTACACTCAAATGGTTTTAGCTGGCATTTATGAAATATCATGCCGTTATTTTCTAGTGTTTTCTCAAGACACTCTCAAAATTCCTACATATCTGGTGTACAAGTTTGAGCCAACATATCATGTGGTCTTTTATGGACAACTTATAGAACCCAATGCACGTGTTTCGGCCTTGACAGCCTCTTCACTTGCACAGTGACTTACGTCTTAACCAACCCTCTCGGGAGGAATCCAGGCCCTAGATAGAGAAGGCGCAGACGTAGATTCACACGTTCCATTAAGTAAAATTATCACTGAATGGGTAGTATTGTACACTCGACTGCTTTTGGCTAGTATTTTTGAAACATTATACCGTTCGTTTTGAGTGTTTTCTCAAGAGCACGCTCAAATTTCATTATGCCTTATGATTGTTTTTCGAGCCATGCATGTGGTTTGTTATGGGCACATGCACAACTCAATACACGTGTTTTGGCCTTGGCGGCCTAACAGACCTCATGCATGCCCAAAAAAGTGATTACCAGACACATTAAAATTTGAACGTGGTCTTGAGAAAACATTGAAAACGAGAAAAAATCTTTTAGTTGTAACGGTTCTTGATTTGATTTGTAAAGATGTTTTGAGCGGGAGTCATTAAAATTTAAAACTCACAAAACTGAAAGCCGTCATTTTTGCACCAGCCTAATACTCTCCTTTCTAGAGCTCAACATATTATCTCATCAAAAAAGTTATAGGAAATTTGGAAAGTCTTTCATAAGTGGGTGGAGCATGCGAAACGTTTGCATTTCAAACACAAAAACTTTGCGGATCCTTCCACAATATACGCATTATTCTTCCAGTTTGGTAAAGTGTGAAATCATTGAAGAGCTGCCACCTCTCAAGCAGTAAACGAGACGACGAATGCGGATCTATGGGTGTCCTATAGGCATTGATTATTGGATACAAAGCATTATGGCAAATGGGCTTAGAAATAGCCTAGTTAAGGTGACATATAAAAGGAAGATCAACATAGGTCAAATCTACAAGTGAAATTTTCAAACTAACTAAAAATGCATCGTTGCAAAAAAGTCAGCAATTAGAACGTTCTTCGTGTCCATCACTTATTAGCCAAACATGTAGTATATAGTATGACAGTTAAGAGCTAAGCCATTGGTGTGACAGTCCATAAAATCATAATCAACATGTTACTTATTTATGTCCACCAGATCCTTTGATAATTCCAAAGCTTCTCTTTTAGAAACTTCTCTGCGCTTACACGTTTTCGGTTGTAGGATCATATTATATGCGTTTTCTGCGTACGAACATGTAGAAAGTTTTGTCTTCATCACAGATTCATGCACTCACCAGGATTACTAAACGGCATAGAATAGCATTCACTTGCAATGGAAAGAACATACGCAAAACTCGCTGTAGTACCAGATATAAGTTCATGAAAGGGAGAAAATTGTTTCAAAATCCAAGACATTTGTTCCCAACCATCGAATAGTCTTGTCCAATGATTGTAAAGGAAGAAGTGAAACTTAGAAGAAAATAGATGTTATGGTGAGCAGAATCGTAAGTATAAATTGTAAATAGTGGGTCACGTTCATTTGTAGATGAAAGATAGCATTCAAACTGTAGCACAGTACGCAATACAAACATCGGGAAGACTCTGCTGATAACGGCAAAAGCGCGCATCAAGTTCAATGGGTTGATGATATTCAGTATTCTCCTGCTATCCAAAAAAATCGGATGTGCCCAATGATCGCGTAGGAAAATCTATGAGTTAGTGAGAAAGCTATGTGATGAAACTTGGAAAATTTACCACTATAAATGCAGTATGCATGGTCACGGAGAGTGTAGTCATTGCCAGCATCACTATTCGCAAATAAAGCAGTACTCTAGATAATTGCTCGAACGAGCTTTCTACGCTGGCCATTGGTGTTCATTCTGTAGGACCAAGCGGATTGAGTAAGGAACAATCATAAGAGTCTAGTGAGAGCCACAATAGTAACACGTGAAATTGGTGTTTTAAAGCACGCGCTAAACCACAATGGCTCTTATGGCGCATAATACGCATGGAACAAATAAGGCACTGTAGAAAAGTATCATGAGATTTTGCAAATTTTTTCTAATTTTTCCTGCGGATATTGATGAACAAAGCTCTATAAAAGCGCTAAGCAGCTTAGTCAGTTGTCCTTTGAAGAAACTTCACGGCAATGGATTATAATCAAATCTCTGAGAACCCTTTACAGCATTGCAAATGCGAAGATGGAGGTCTTTCTTCTCATTGTTTTTATTTGAATAGAGTTTTCATTCTGGTTGAAATGTCAAAGGTTGTGAAAACCTCTGAGAAATACAAATTTCCAACCGATGCAAAATCTCTCTGCTGGCTAATATTATCTCCCATCTTTCTATGTGCTTATTGCTTATGATGCACGTAGTAGGCATGGGCAGTGACGTCTTGCTACATTCAAGAATCAGGAGATAAATCCTTAGTTTCTGCTAGACTCAGCAAGGACTGTAATTGTTTTTATGGTTTCTTCTTGGCACAATGCACTTTATAAGAGAATCATTCGCAAAATTATAATGTTCTCCTTCGTTTTGGTGAAATAGCGAACAGATAACAAAAACATGAGCCGAGCCAAAGGAAAGAATATTATGCTAGGCCGCATTTGGAATTTATATTGCCTCACACGGGCTAGTGTACTTTTCCCACTATCTCCACTTTATAGCTTTTTTCGCACACCCATTTAGACTTAATGTCTCATATTATTGTGAATAAAGAAGCGTAAATGTTACGTAATAAGCTTAGCGCCAACGGAGGGTGCCAAATTCCAGAAAATTTTTTTCAATTCAGTTTTTTCAATGCTGTCTCACAAACTATCTTTGTCAATTGTTTAGGATACGTCTGTTTAGATCGGGAATTTGATATGATGAAAGTGTCAGCTCCAGAGTCTAACTAAAGGAAGTGAGCACTCTGAGGCTTCCAAGAGCATTGAGGGTGTACTGAGAAACAAAAACGCCTGTTTTGTCGACATGGAAATTCTCTCTGCCTTAACAAATGCGATAGAAAACTTGGTCGCCTCGCAACCATCTTGAAAGATTACTAGATATCATCAAAGTCACAGTCAAAAGTCGATACTACGAATATCGCAGTTCTAAAATGAGAGAAAAATCTGAATTTTACTTACATATTGATCAGAAATCGAAGCGTCATCAAACACGCTGAATTGCAAAGACCAAGAGAGTCGGGCACATAATGGGTTCCAATGATAGTCGGCGAACAGGAACTGTTAATACCTAATTTCCTAGAAATGTCAAGGAACAACTGGGAAGACAAGTGAACCGGTGGTCAGTGCTCTTCACGAAGGAAGAGGGATGCGATACTCAACAAATCTCTATAGAACGAAGGGACCAATTGGCTGGCTACTCTTGTACGCGTAGAGGTGAAATGGACAATTTACTGATGGCACACTCAAGTCGCTCGAAGGCCAATGGTATGTTACGTGAAAAACTTCATGTTTCTGTGCAATGGCATACTTTCGTTATAGCAAAGCTTTCATGGGGTTTCGGTTTTTACATAACCGTGGGCGGTCGATTGATTTTCTTCCTTACTTCTGCCTTTGATTTCGGCCTATTCGGCCTAACATCATCTCCGAATCAACAAGTAGGAAAGCAGCCAAGGATCAATAGTCGAAATCCACTTCTTGGAAGCGACATCGTAAAAACCTGAAAACGCTCCTGCAAGGTTACGTCAGAAAATCATGGAATATCATACACACGAACAGGCAATACACCATTTGGAATATGTGGTTGGGTCCGCACGACTAGTGATGACGGACCATCTAAGCAAATAACTAAGTATCTAGAGCTTACAAAAGAGCTTTCATTATTTCCTCTGCAAATATAAAATCAGTCAGGCAACACTGATGGGCGATGAGGTGAGAAATCAATTGTCCAACGTTAATTTTTGACCACAGCAAAGTGGTGAGGGCGGCGTTCGGCTGCCGTCAACTTCAACAGTCAGTTCGAACGTCGGGCATCATCCAAACGGTTGTTGATCTCGTCCTGACCGCTTCACCTCAAAATCGTTGCTGTCACCATCATTGCTCTCCTCACGTACAATCTCGCTACTGTGTCATGTGCATGTCATCATTCGGCACCGTTCACATCATTATCAAAAGACTCATGATATCTCCTCAAGAGAACTGTGGGCGAAACTCAATAGTTCGGTAGTGGAGCGATCATAAACAAGCTATGGACGGCCTGCCACCGTGGTTAAGGGATCTAGCCCCATATATAATCAACCTGACCCCTCGGCCCTCAACATAATATATTCACCCAGTAGATCCCAGCGTCGGTGCTTATCTTTAAAGGCGAACATGGTAGAGTACATATGGACTTCGTTCTCTAGTCATGCTCCGTTAACCGGTTGACTTCCGCGGATCCAAAATGGGCCATGTCTAACTGGCGAGTGCTCTCACCGCCCAGCATGGAGTACGACTCCATTCCCTCTCCTCTCTCGCTCTGCGATTGTAACCGCAGCGTGTCAATCACTGTCTGTCTCGCTCTTCTCTGCTACTCGGCACCCCGTTCATCGGGAAGGATGCTGCTGGTTGAATTGCCTGCCAGAACACTTTACTATAGCTTTTTTGATGTTATCTTTTCGGAGTGGGCTTGGTATCGAAGGTCCTTTGCAAACAATTATCACTACGAAAAAACGCTTAGTCGTATATATCATTTCAGTAATTTTCGATACAAAACGTGGACCGCAGACCGTAGATCGCAGTAGAGCGTAGATGCAAATACATTATGTTGTTATATAGTTGCAGATTTCTGGAGCTCTATTGTTATTAAATTGCAGTACTGTTGAATACAAGGGTTATAAATAATTATATACGTTTGATTGCCATGTTGTTACGGTATTTACTATATGAGATATAATTCAAAAGTTCGACTTTCTATAAAACCTCGGCATAATCAATTGATATATGAAAATGGAGAAAACTATCTTGATTAGCTGACGCGAGGTTGATAAAACAGTTGTAGAAATTCGGCTGACGTTGCGGCGACCCGCCTTCTTCAGAGCCTGGGACGTATATAGTATTAGTCTCTACTATACTATAGACTAATACTATATACGTCCAGGCTCTGAAGAAGGCGGGTCGCCGAAACGTCAGCCGAATTTCTACAACTGTTTTATTCAACTCGGCGTCAGCCTAATCAAGATACAGTTTTTCTCCATTTTCATACTATATGAGATATAGTGTGATTTAGTGCGACACTGATTCGAGGTATATTGTAGCGAAAACAAAAAGATAACACCAAGAAAAGTACACTGAAGTGTTGTGGTAGAGAAAACGAACCAGCAACCTTCTTCCCGATTAACGGATACCGATTTTCAAAGAGGGATGAGAGAGACTGTGATTGCTAAGCCGAAATTAAAAGTCGCAGAAAGGCGGGAGGAGGTGGAGCCGTTACCGTGCTGAAAGTGGGAAGCCCTTGTCAATCACACACGCTCGAGTTTGGGTCCGCGAAAATCAACTGGTTAATTTCTCTCGGTCATATCCGGTGTTTCATGATTATCTCCTTCATATTATCGTCAGATGAGGATGCACCTTATCAAATTGTCATAATCATTCCCATGGTCGTATAATGGAACAATGTGCCGGTAGTATGTACATATTAGTATTATATTACATTATAGTGATGTATGTATATTTTAGGTTGCTTGGTATTAGCTAAAATAAAGAATTGTTCTTGGTGCTCTTGTCCCCTATAAGACACGAAAGGCAATAATCAAAGCGATCGAAGAGTCCGAAATTTGACTTGGCGGGCCCTGTAGTCCAGATCTCGGCAACAGGAAGGATAAGCTCGCTGCGCGGAAAGTGCAACCACAGCAAGAAGATGATTTGGTCATCGGTCAACCCAAGCCACACTAATTCAGGGATTTTCTGTATTAAATCTTTATCACATTCGTTCCATACTATCCGAAAACGATAAATATGCACAGAATCGCTTGCCAACATACATCAAATTTGAATACTGCAGGAAAAATAAATATTAAAGGTCATGGAGAAACCTAATGACGAGGAGACAAGTATGTTACAAGTAGAATATTCTGTGTGAGCTAACAGCTTACCACTGGTAGCGGCATAGGAAACCTATGACAGAGCTGCAAAGTTAAAACTACAAAATGAAACTACTCAGGCGGAATTTGTGGAAAGTATGTTTTGCTTATGACATGTTGTTTATCAGCGGAACAAGAGTTTTATTTCGCATTGTAAACAATGTGAGGCAGAGCAATATCATTTTTTCGCAACACCGTAACAGTTTTCTGTGTCTTACAAATGCAACTAATCAAAACTTTGTCATGTTTAGACCTTTTCTTTGAAGAACTGAGGGGCAAATAATATCGTTCAACAATCACCAAAGGACTGTCTTGTATCCTGGAGAAACGCCGAATGATGGCAGGTCACTTCAGGGTGATTGGAGTCCTGCATGAAGGACAATGCTGAGGACAGTCAAGTCAGAGTACGTGATCAGTAACCACGGGTTTTTTCTGCCTGATTACTACTTTTCTATACTCCCATTGACGGTCCACAAAGAGATATATTCGTTGCTTATGGTGCACATATTAGGCATGGGCAGTGACATTCCGCTGAACTCAAGAACCAGCAGTTAAATCTATGATTTCTTTAGCCCTCAATAAGAATTGCAGTTGATCTTTATGTTTTCAGTTGGAAGTAATGTAGTCTTTTGCAAAACTTCCTGAATAGGGCGATGTGATGAGCAATCGAATGTGATTCTATTGTTTTTGATGGTGAAATAACTCATTGAGAATTTTGCGTAAAATCATAGTACTTAATAAAGTTTTGGTGAAATGGTAAAGGGATAACAAAAAATATCTGCTGAGTCGAAAGATAACTGCACGCTTTTCGCGCTGAGCAGTAGTTCGAATTTATGTTACCTCGTGGGGGTTATTCTGCTTTTCCGACTAGTTCATCGTTCTACTGGACAGATATTTTTCCTCTTTCACTACGGTTACTATGTAGGGTAAATGTTTTGTGTTTCTGTGAGAGGATGAATTACTTTGAAAAGTGAATGTCACGTAATAAGTAATGCACCTATGGCGGAGTCACGTCTTGTAAACTTCGTAGAAGGTGATAATTTCATTGTCACTCAGAAATTATTTTTTTCCTCAGGTTATGTCTATTTGAGTAGGAAAGTCAATGTAACAAACTCATTAACCACAGAGAAAAACAGGAGGGAAACGAGCAGCTTGAGGCTGTCATAGCCTTGAGGATGTATCGAAAAGAACGAAACGTCTGATTCCGTAGGTAAACATGAAATATAAGCTTGTGTGCATATTGATCGACAAAATTGAGCTTGAGGAAAGGCATAGAAATATGTAGCACTTGCCGTTGATCATTCATGAGAGTTGTGTCATGCACTCAAATTCATCATATATCATAGAGGTAAGTCAATGCGTTCTCAGAGTTTTACAACAACATGCTATGGCTCACTACTGCTCATCAAGTCAACGCCGCCCCGTTTTTAAGTGTCTGGTACCTGGTTCTCGACTCCAAAAGGATGAAAAAGTTTTTATGGATGGGATGAGATGAAATCACCAAGCAATTCAGTGCCTATTGCAGCCCATTTGTGAAGGCGGTCATTTTCTGATAGCCTGTTCTTCGGACACCGTGTCAGTGTAGCGCAAATACAGTGTGAAAAAATATCAAATGTCAACATCTAATGGTCTACTGGAAAAGATGCAGAATGACGTACCTATAATGAGTAAGCAGAGTATCCGAAGAGAATGCACATCTGTTTACTCAAAAGTGTGCACACCATCCTGAAATCGATGAACTAAACGATCAAATATGCCACAAATGGTGTGCCTCGGCACTACAAAATGACTTAAAAGGGTTTGTAGGCTTGCCAGAATTACATACATCTAGTAAGCGTTTGAAAATCAGCCTTTCCTTCAACTGCATCTGCTATGTACACTCTCACGTTTTCCCTACAAGGCAACGAGATATGCTCAAAAAGTCTTCTCGCTTATCCTTTACTGCTAATTAAAACTCAGACTAAATCTGAAATATTCCCAGAACAGAAGAGAGGAGAAGAAACTAACGATGCACGTAGCTTAATTTGCCCTGTGCTTCTGCTTTAGAGTCTTTGATATTCATCTTTTTTTTTGTGAGATGTGCTCATGTAGTTTTCACTGCCAATCAGCGAAGTTGAAACTGTGCAAAAATATTTTGAAATAAAGCCAGCTTATTTTTAGATACTTTTTAACCCACTGAGTGGGCTCTTATTGTATCTGTGAAAGGACAGAATTAAAGGGTGTTGCTGCATGGCCATATTTATTTGCACAAAATTTATTCTTCTTCATTATTTCTGATGACAGGTGGTAAAATACACAGCAAAAATGTCTGCATTTTCTGCTTGTTCGCCACTATTCTCTTTCCGGCAGGTTTTCAAAGACGCTTTTTTTCTGAACAAAACTTTCCGTTGAAATACATGTCATATAGAGCTCAGATTTCGATGATCTTGAAAACGCAGTTGTTTTTGGAAAAAGCTTTTTTCGCAGCGCTCTAGCACTAAAATGAGTCCCGTTTCGAGCTCGACGCTCGTATTTTTCCCTAGACAGACCTTCTTCCTTTGAATATTTGTCATTGGATGGCGATTTCTGCAAATTCAACACTCGCAATAACCGAAAAAAAAAATGAGTTCAAATCCCCACCCAAGCGCTATTTTCGCAGGACATAGCTCTTCCTTTACGCTATTAGTTTTAGCGTCAGCCACTCGATAGCGTGAGAGTTGGCAAATCCAATACTAAGTCTGTTATTTTTTAAGAAGACCCTTCTATTGTACTGCAGCAGGAGAAATAAGGTTGCGCTTCACACCAGGCGCGCATTTCTCATTGCTAGGGTGTGCATGGATGTTTATTAATAACACAGAGAGATTCCAAGTGGTGCATAATCTTTGCTATTGAATATATGGTTTTTACTCTGCTTAAAGGAAAGCTCTGAATATAGTGTGTGATTTTGATGCTCTATAATTTTCTCCACATGTTCGTATATATGCGTGTGTAAACGATAATGCAAAAATTTCTACAATTCCGACACAAAGACTGGAAATCTCTACAAAATGGAAGAAAGATTTTCAAATAAATAGCGAATGTATGCGCAATAACCTGCAACTCCTGCAAAACACAAATCTATTTTTACTGTTGCAGCGCTGTGAGAAGCGTTCCTGGAATCAAGTACATTGCAGAATTACCGAGATTGAAGTTTTTGAATGATTAATGAAACTCTAGTGGAAAGTCTTTATTTAGAAAACCCTCAAAAAACTCTTTTTGATGACGGAAACGTAACTGTTTCACATTCAGAGAATGATAAAAGCTAATTTAATTGGTGACTAATGAGCGTAATCATTAATTTTATGAGTTATAGACGTATAGCTCATACTAACGCAATGTTGAATCCTCGGTTTCTCAACAACGATAGTCTCAGTAAGTGGCTATTTCATTAAACATGTGGGATAATAATCAATAATTTTATTCTCAATTAATGAGCAACATGGAAATAATCACGCCTTCATCACAGAAATTTCACGTTTCTTTCCAAAGTCTCTTTTCATATATTGTGCTGAACTGTGCAGCTCTCTATTCCTCGCGTCGTCTCCGCCGTGTACATTGATTAATTACCAGTACACGGAAAGGGATTTGAGGGTTTTCTATTCCTTGTGACTTCTACTGAGAAATAACTGATTATGACCACAGTTGTAACCTTTTAATAACTGATAAGTTTTTTGTAGAATTACCGGTGGTAATACGACAAATTCAGTCTAGCATAGTGTTCGTTAATGCTAAAATACAACCTGTATACACCATATTTTAGGATGCAAAAGTAATCGTTCAATGCACTTCGTGCAAGCACCACACAACTATTCGTGTACTCATGTGTGTAGTGTTTTTCCAATATTAAGGTTGGAGCAGTTGAGCGAGCATTAGGTAAATTCCCATACACTGCTTAAATATGAAGGTAGTGCTACAATTAATCTGTTACGAGGACTTTCTTGACGCTTTCGACCTTAATTAATGGAATTGACTTTGTTAAACATTTCTATGCTATAGGTGTGGATGATATCTTCGCAAAGCATATTGTTGATGTGAATCCACAATAATTTTCTACTATCAACTGTTTTGAACACGTAAGCAGAACAGTTTCTTTATCCGCCGTAAATTAATGTTATTTTGGATGCCTCCGTTGGATATGCATTTATTGGCCGGATCACTTTACTTCTGAGCAATTCACATGCTTTGAATAATCGAATATCAAAAAGGATAATGGAGTAAAGAAGTAACTTTGGATGTCGGGATCAGTGAAACTGTTTATACTTTGATGGAATAGTCATCTTATCATCCTTCATAGAAGGTCATCGAGCTACTTTCACTATCAAGACTGACAAATCTTTGCGCTGCTTTTCGTGCTCTCTTTTATCAAATATCATTTATTTTATCTCTGCATGCGACCGTTTTCATAAAATCGCTCAAAATATTTAATAGTTTGATAATGATCTTACATTTTTAGCCGTTTGTGAGGTCTAAGTGCTAGATAGGAGCCTGTATCGCCCTCTAGGACTCTTCAGTAGCACAGTCACTCAGTTCATCCGATCCCCTTAATCTATACTCCTCTATGAAGGAATAGACGCCCACTAATAAATCACGGCAAGTCAGGTGATGGAATCCCCTGGCATTGCAAGGACCAGCAATCGATCTTGTGGCTGCTATAGTGGATTATACCTCTCCATTCGACCGCTTTTTTCACAAAAGGCTCAGAACATGTTATATCATTATCAGATTATTATTGTTTTTGAGTGTGGTCATAGTAAGAAAGGTCTGTAATAGATTAACGAGAAGAATTGTAGGACGAAGATCGAAGATGCAAATGGGACTATTCTAGTAATAATCACTTAGGTCCACATCGCTTATCGCATACCGAGAATTGCATTAATAACATCTAAAGATTTGACAGAGGTCGCAGTAACACTAATAAGCATCACCGTTGCAAAACTAGTCATTGACGTAGTAGTCATTGGGTTTGAGCAATCTGGTGAATGTGTTAAGGCAAGCATAAGTGATCAACATTATTTTATCAACTTCTTATCCAGCGAACCTGCAACCAACGCCGCATATAAAAAAAAACATTGACACTACTTTCAAAACTCAAAAATTTGTCAGACATTTTCTGAAGCATCCATTTCCCTTACTTACTCAAACCAGCTCATTTTTTCGCATTTCAAAATCACTCTGTAAACGTTTTCTATGCAACACAACTTTGAAATCCTTTCACTGTATGAAGTTGTATCGATAGTAAATCACTCTAACCCAAGTATAAATTCTCATTACTACGTATAACCTAGATAACTGTACAAATGGGTAAACTACATATTGACCATGAATAAGCTGAAATATCAAAACGCTGGACACAATTTTTGTTTTTAGTCATTTCGCATTGCCCAATGAGAGCTTGACAAGACCTGAAAATCTAACACTGGACTCCAAAAAACGAAAGTTATCTGTGTTAGAAGAAGACAGCCAAATATGATCTTAACTGAGGTGTTTACAATGTTTTCTTATCATCTGTGACCAAAAATAATGAAAATAGATTTTTTTGTACAAATATTTGTACTTAGCAATACTCTCTCTCTCTACTCATGTCCAGTTAAGTGGGCATTCATCAGTATCAAGGATATGGAATGATAAGAACTAGCTTACCCTCTTACTTCCATCACTAACAAAAAGCCATTTTCTCTTGTAAACTGTAAAAAAATGTTCATTGGAAAACAATAAAAACCTAAAAGCGATTTTAAGCATCTCAAATACTTCCTCAGAAACTAATTGTAGTGGTAGAATAGAACTGAAGATGTTCTGACTCTCAAACACCACTTGATCGGAAAATTGGTTGAGTGTTTAAAACTAGAGCGGTCACTTTATTGCTGTGCTTTCGAAAGCATATGAGCCACTTGAACTCTTCACGCACCTTTCTGTAAAGAGCCTGTGGTGAGGTCCTCTTTCTAACTATCGGAATTTGTTTTTTCCCATGAAAGCACTTTTCTGCAGACTTAATGCCTTGATAGTCACGGATCATTTATTTCGAAATGTCAAAATGGCTGACTTGTTGAAAAATAAACAAGGCAGTGTGATAGCATGGTTAGACCAGACGCAGTACACATTCTCTTGGAAAGCACGCGAATAAGTTGTTTGTGGAAGCCAAACGAAAATTGATATTATTACTTCTATCACCGCAGGCAAAGCTACCTGAAAAGATCACTTTATGAACCTTTTAATGATACTCAATCTTAGCCGGAAAACCTGTAACGTCAATCTCATCTCGTCATTCCAATTAAGAGAAGATCCTATCTTAAATTTTAGGATAAGCAGCAGTAAAGGATAATCAATGATAACTGCGAAGGTACCAGCACCTTTTGCAACTATAATGATCCTCAAGGACATCGTGTGAATGTTAGGTAATCTGTTAGAAAAAGCCCTTCATTCGACAAGTCCGAAAGTTCACAGGTTACGTTAAGAATCTGATCTGTATTATTGAGGCCGACCTTGAGCAGCAATTCTTATTCAACCCGGAAACTATATTTACTAAGAAAACCAATGCATTCCAAAAGTACCGGTCATTCGGTTTTCAGCTGGTAATGTACACAGGTTTGTTTGCCAATCAAAAGTGTATTCTTATTTCTACAGATAGAAATCATCAAGTATTCAGAGACCTATGAAATGGAGCAATTTTAAGCTGTGGAATAGTCATTGTGATTTTCAGCTACCAGTGTCACGATGTGGCTTCAATATCCCTTAACTCTGAACATACCTTTGTCACTAATGTTCTATTCTTCCTCTTGGCCACATTCTTCTTGTCGCAACACTTTTCAACGGCAGTACTCTCTCGACGAATGAGAAATTTCAAATACGTAGTGAAGAAGTCGGTGAGGTCTCTTCTGCTGGTTGTGCTCTCTGAATTTTCTCTCTCCACATGCTGCTACAAAGCGCCGAAGATAGTAATTCGATGGGAGAAGCAAAATCAGAACTGAAGAATTAATGCAGCACCGTGATCCAGTTCGTTTCTGCAAGATTGGGGAGTTGACTTTGCGATGTAAGGTCAAGCGTGATCCTGGACGACGGATACCCTAAGTCATTTTGAAAGCTTCTCTCGTACTAGTGCGGCAATGTCTCGGAGTTATCCTCGTGAGATGTTGGCATTTAATATCTACTTGTGATCGAACACTTCTACAGCGTGCCCTGTCTATCCCAGAAAACTAAGAGCATAATCTTCCAAGCGTGAAAGTTGAACAGTGGCTGAGCTGATGAGTCTTTGCACGAGCCATCAATAGGCCTGACTCAAATGTCTTTCTTAAATAGACTCTGAACTCATACCCAGTGACGGAAGATCCGACAAAGTCCTTCTTGTGCGATGGCAATGAAAGATTTTACAGATTGTCACGCTTGCAGCGCGGTCACGATCGGTCAGTCCATGAGCAGCCCATCGGGAGATTATTTTGCGGAAGCTAAAACATTTATGTGGACAGCGATGATGCTATGATGACATCTATGTATCTGGCTGATATAAATAAGACATTACCCAACATATGCCAGCATTTTGGCATTCGTAGAGATTCTGAGTAGTCAGTCGGTAGCTTGAGTCATTGTAAATCCTAAAATATAAATGCTTTTCCAAAAGGCTTTTTATTGCGCTGTGGCATTCAGATTAAAATTACGTTTCGCACTTATATTTCACTGGAATTACGAAGAGCATATGAACGTGTAGAGAAAATCTTTGGGTAACAAAGTCATGAGTTTTATCCGGAGTTTTCCCCACAACGAGGAAAAGATGTTGGATGCAACAACAAAACGCACTTCACGTATGTATCGCACCAGCGCAGTTTATTGATGGTGCTATCGATCACATCCGCAACGTATCCCAACCGATCACCAATGCGCGACGTGTTCAAAGCACAATCTAGTCTTTGCTGCTGCAATGCAATGAAGCGTTTTCTCCTGAATGAAAGCTAACATTCGGAACCGGTGAAATATACGCTATTGATTGATCATTGTTGATTATCAAATGAGCCCTGTCGTGTACAAAATACGCGTCTGTGGAGCGGAATTCCACTCCTTTCCTGCAGCACTATGGAGTGGCCTTCTACGAAAACATGTGGACCTTTGAAAAGCCTGAGATGCGCTACTCAGAGGTTAGTGATGTTTTGGAAAAGAACTCTATGCTGCGGGTTATTGATGCGATATCGTTACGTGTGAAACAAAGTTTATTTTTATTGCTACACCGTTGAAAGATGACATTTTAGTAAGATTTATTTTAATTTTACTGAGAGAAAAAACAACTAAATCTTCACAATATGTTAAAAGTGTAGATGAGAGTGGTCTCTAATCAGGTATCTGTCAATGCATCCCTTTCACTGATTACATTGGAATGATATGTTTCCTCACCAGTTTTCTTTCAAATGCCTAACACACTATATTCAAATCACTGTTGAACGAAATGGAAGGAATTTTTTTTTTGATAAAGTGCAAGAAGCGTCATATTTTTGCAAATCTAGGAGAAAAAAATGGGGATTTCTAACAAAATACGTTTTCTCTATCTAGTTTTGTAAAGTGTAAAATCACAGAAGAATTGTTACCTCATGAGTAGTGGACCTAGCGGCCCACCCAATTCCTGCACAACGATGTTGACTAATGGGTGATAGAGCACTTAGGGCTGACATGGGCTTAGAATCAGCCCAATCATGGTGATGTAAATAAGGAAGATCAGAATAGAGCATATCTACAAAACGAATTGCTAGACCAACTAAGAATACTTCATTACGAAAAAAAGCTATACATTATTGAGCCTGCTGTGGAAAGCTTCTACCGGCCGAACATCCAGTACACAGTAAGACTGTTAAGAGTCAGAGTTATTGTGTGACCGTCCACAGAGTTAGAACCAGCTTTGTTGCTTTCTGATGTGCATTCTCTTCTTTAACCCATTGGGTACGACACGCCAACAGTATCGTCTCGTCGCGCGCGGCGTCATTAACCTATCCACTCGAGATATCGAACTACTGCTACGCGTGGTGAGCGGCTGGCGACGTGTTTCTGTCGTACCCAGTAAGTTGATAATTTCAAAAAATTTCTATATGCTTTAGTTTTTAGGCTTTTTTCTAACATTCAATGAAAATCATTTCATTTGCAAATCCCTTTTCGTTGTATTACATGTTTGTGCTATATTTTCTATGACCCCCGAACTGCTGCTAAGAGAATAAAAACATGTATCGATAAACTATGGAATGTTTTACCTTATCCACAGATTTTACGCACTTACAAAATTACTGAACGGCATAGAATAGCATTCACTATCAACGGAAAGATTATGCACATAGATCGCTGTAAGATTAGATAAATGTTTCAGAAACCCATAATCAACATTGTCGTCATGTACGTTCCTCCTGAGATCTATAAGATTGGAAAGTTCAGTGTAAATCCACAGACAATCGTTCTCAATTAATGAATAGTTTTCTGAACACTAGAGCAAAATATCTCAAAACTCCGACTATTTCTAAACCTCGACATAATTAAAGAATAGCAAATTTCTCGCGAAAGTGCACTTTTTTGTTCAAAACTTGCACGAGGTTGGTACTTCCTTTTCTCGAAAACTTGATGGCTAACGTTTCGGCGGCAACGCCTTCGTCAGAGCTTAGACGTATATATCAGACCATATCTGATTACTCGGTTAATATTTCGCATGTATGAAAAATCCAATGAAAAGGAAATGTACAGTCTAGTCATTCTGAAAACCCCATATTGTTTAGTTTTATGAGAGCGGTCACCGGTCTAGTGTGACTCAATTTGCAAAATGAACCATACTCAAACTAGACTACCAGCTCTCAGAAAACTAAATAAGGTGGGGCTCTTCAAAGTGATTAGACTGTTGATTTCATTTCTATTGGATTTTCGATACATGCGACATATTAACCGAGTAATCAGATATGGCATGATTTATATGTTTAGGCTCTGACGAAGGCGTTGCCGCCGAAACGTCAGTCATCGAGTTTTGAAGAAAGGAAGTACCAAACCTCGCACAAGTTTTGAATAAAGAAAAGGGCTAAAGGTAGAATAGAAACGTGGAAGGAAGAAGAGGTGCTGGGATAGTGTGCATCACTGTGAAGAAAACTTGGAATTTAGCCTGTCATATTTATTAGCAAAAAAACAGATAATATTCGATTAGCATGGTTTTCAATGGAGATTTCACTACATCGACATTAGGATAAATCTATCACCACATCAGTAAAAGCGCCCATCGATTTCACTGCATTGCCGATAAGTTAGTGATTTTGTGTTGTGTCTAGTGACCAGATGAAAAAATCTGCCGTAATATTTTCATTTTCAAAGTATTCACCAGCTTGGTTTTTTGCCTGCTACCTTTCAGAAGAAGTTATACCAAGCGCGAGACCAAAATCTATTGCTAGTGTTCAGAAAAACTTTATGACAACACTAACAGTCGACCAAATCGTCTTCTGCCTCTTGTTCACAGTATCCATTAAAGTCACCCTAAGCAGTGTTAAAAAAGCACTGGGCGAAGGAAAATCACATGAACAAGGTCAGCTGCGAAAACCTTTTAGTAGGACAGACAATGTCTGCACGATAACATGACCTCCTAGTCTTTCAAATCTTTAGATAATATCTCTCTCTCTGCATCACTGGCTTGGAAGTGCTTTAGACTTTTTTCGGACGGGTAGCAGTGATAACACATCAGTTCAGCCACTACTCAGTGCACGAATTTTGAGAAATATAAAGAAATTTCATATCTAAAATGAAAGCGTTTCATAACAATCTTATTATCTATGGAAGTGAGGATTAGGCAATGTGGTACTGTATCACCAAGAATATCAGTGTCATTTTCCAGAGAGTCTCGCGAACAATGAAGTAGGACAACATGGAGTCAAAGGCCAGTAAAACAGGTAATTATACAATATACGTTTTGTGGCTTATACCAATGCTAGATTACCAAGCATTGATTGCGTGGAACAAGTCCAAGAGGACTTACATGATACTCAAGGATAATTAAATATTACGTAAATGTCTGCATAGACAATGTCTATCAAGAACTGCTATGTTCTTTATACTCAATTCGAGCACAACCGAATGATTACCCCGAATGCTTCGAGATACGCTTGCCTAGGCCAAGGAAGCGACTTGGTAAATCACTCAGCTCCACAGTCGTACAGGTGGAACCATGGAACTTGTTAAACCTTAGAAAAAAAGAGCTTTGATGACCTGGTACTACAATAGACAAACAATCACGTGCTCAGATCTCCAATTTCATATTACCGGCATGAGCATCAAAGACTTGGTCTTTGCCGAATTACTATAATGAATTGCTGTGTAAAGAAAGGAAGATATCGGTGCCTAACGGCGAAACCCATTCGGATACTCTTGCATAAGATAGGAAGGTATGATAGGTTTACCGGCGCTCACTTGATTCATTCGACGGACAACGAGACGACAGGTAATACAGGTGATTTGAGTCCACAAAGCGCGCGCCTTTTTTCACTAAGGCTCACCGAACAACAATGGATATAAAGAGATACTTTTAAAAACAAATGGATTTAGGTTTTTTTCAGCTATCCTGATGCATCGGCACAGGCCACCGCAAAGCAAAGGTATTTGCATAGAAGATATACTTAACTTTACGTCCACGACACCCATCTAATGATGAATGGAGGATAGATTCTAATATACCGATGAAGAGAAAGATCCACCCGCGATCCTAAAATCCCATTTTCACTGAGGCTTGGCATGAATCCTTTAAGATGTCTCAAAAACTACTTCCCTTTTCTAGTGAAACTTGTGCGAAATTTGTGCTTCGCCGTTTATCATCGATGGCTTGCATTTCGGCAATTTTCGCGATATCCAGAGCTTAGACGACGTACTAAGTCAACCAAATCCAATCAACCTTTCGTTTTATACTTCATACATTTGGCGAAAATCTAATGAGGGGATCAATGCCTACCGATTGCATTAACCCCACCGTTTTATTACCTATATAGAAGAGTTTGCGTATATGATGTTGTACAATGTAAATGAGCAATGATCAAACTAAAGACAAATGTGAAATAAGGTGTCATATCACTAGCTATGTTTAGACATTCTCCTCTCCTATTCATTCCTGCTTTTTCGAAATGTATTCGACGTCCGTGATCCAGCATTCCCACTACGACCTCTAAGTCGTCACCGTTATACCCTATCCTCTACCTACTCTATACCTATCCTACAACTTCTACTTTTTCGAAAGGAAAATGACCAAGTAATCATTCACGTACCATGGCTCAGCCATGGTCCACGACTTATATTTTTGATTTAGCAGACTATCGTTCTTTTTGGGAGACCTATTACACCTTTTCACCCTAGTATTCTACTCACAATCCCACAAACTCAACTTTGGTTATGCTCAGCATCAAAACTGCAAAACATCTTATGTATTGCGCTCCTTTTGAAATTAAACTTGTACGAGATTTGTATTCTTCCTAATTTTTCAAGGATCCTCCTCCTTGAGAGCTTAACCGATGCACTACACCAAAGCATAATCAATAATTCAATCAAAACCATTCCACTCGACTGTTTTTTAAGATCTTGTTAAAGATTGAATGTAATATAGTAGATATTTTATGTGTTTCAGAGGTCAGCTATGGCAGTTCGTGCCCTGGACGTACGTTTCAGCTTTCATGTCAAGCCTCATCAGCAGCAGACGCCTTTTGGTTTTCTGAAAAACTAAAAAAATGCTTTCAGGCTGCATTGATTCTAAAGCGAGGTGTCAAAAAACAGTCGGTAGAGAGATATTGCTGTATCTGTTTTCCAGCCACCACCGTGCAGTCGACTGTCATTGCAATCTTAGCCCATCTTTATATCTGTCGTGCAGTGTGACATGTTTGGAGCCGTTACCCTTATATCTAGGGGCTCGGTGAATCCGCAAGACATGTGCAACTGATGAGGCTTGACATGAAAGCCAAAATGTGCGTCTGGCACTCAAAGTGTTATGCCAGACCATTGAAAGATTTGAAATATTCTATCAGATTATCTGGTCAATACTTCATACATTCAGTGGCATTCCAAAAACATTTCCTCAAGTGCTTACCCATTACATGGAGGCCTATTGTGAAACTATCTGTTTAGGAGAGGCGACCGGTACTGATATACACCATGGTGAAATAAACCTTACTCAAAATAGAAAGTGAGTTTGAGATAAGGATAATCATTTGTTTATGTGCGGGACGATCTCTTCTACTGTTCAGTCCCGCCACTTTTTGAGGAATATAAATACCAATACTGGCAGCTAAATAGAGTATGGGTCAAAACGACAAAGGCGGCTAGTCTACACTCATCAGCTGTCATTAATCTAAGAATGATTTATCGTCATGCCCCGTCCTATACACACTTATTGAAACACACAAACATAGCCCTGTTGACTATCTTGCGTTTACTGATGCACCAACATAGAGTTCCCTAACTTATCACCTGTGTAAGGGGCCGATGGATAGGATAGCATAAATTTTGAGTCTCATATTATCGCAATTATTAGAGTTTATACCAGGCCCATCTCCCTAACACCTAGATTGTGGCGCAGTCAGAGCGCATGTATATAATAATGTCATTCAAAATCCATCCTGTATGCGAAAGGTGATCCATGATGCCATCCATACAGCCTATTCATGAAGTGCTGATAGAGAATTAAGGAAAGTAAATACCGATAGATCCAGCCCAAGCTCAAGGCTCAGTAGGCCTTCCATTGGTGCAGGGTTGATGAATTGTCAGACTTATCTGAAACGAGAGCACCACTGACTTGCTATATCAGGTGGGCACCACAAATCATAATCGGAATGTAAAGGCCAGATGTGTATTCAGTCACCTAAACAAAACAAATTGATGACGATTGCATGGCCTTTTACCTTAGGAATTGATCACTGTCGAGAGCTCTATCCTTTTTATTTATGACTTGTCAGTTCAGCACCTTATGACATATTTGCAGAAGTGTCTAATCTCTTCAATCTTTAGGTGATCAGAAAGATGATTTGTACAAACTCATCGTGTTAGTAATGGGCCAGCGATTAGCGCCGTCATTTTCATGTCTGGAGATTATAGCTCCAAATCTCTGTCGTGGTCCTTTATTTAACTGTTCAGAGACAGGTGACCATCTTTGATCTTAATTACACTGAGGGAAGTGGAAGTATGTTTTGAAGTGTTGAATGGGTAGTCACAGTATATTGAGTGTATTGAGCAATTAAAGTCTATGTAGAATTCCAAGCACTTAAAAACATACTAATGCACTACTTCTCTGCCCATTTTACTCGCGAAAAAGTCACTTTGTTCGCGAATATGCACCGAATAGCAAGAATTTTTGCATAGAAGTATAGGAGAGGAAGCAGTCACCAAGTTTAACTTGAGCACTTGACCATCTCGTATGGCCAGAAGAAGACATTCACTGACATTAGATGGAAAGGCGAAATAGGAACCATAACTAAAGCAGTAGCACGACAATTCCAATTAGGGAGATAGCTTTGAAAACCACCACCTCTTCTCATAAATATCCAATAATGTAGAGTGATGTGCAAAACTTTTGCGTCAGGCGGGACTAGAACCCGCACCTCGCTCTTTCCGGGAGCGCGTGCTCTTCCCGGGAGCGCGTGCTCTATTCCGTTTACACTACTGACGCCCATTTTGCACAACACTCTTTCTATGCTACAGCGCATATATCTGTCAGCCGCCAGCCGTCAACGGCCTGGGGCATCGAGATCTATCTAAAAATAGTCGCATCTTGGCTGAAACGTGTTAAAGCGCACAGAGAATTCATGTTGAACAACAATCACTGATGATACGCTTTATTACAGTATAGCACCACTTTTTACGTCATTACTCAGTCTGTTTGAATCGAATCCGGAATCCAATTGTACCACCTGATTGCTGGTCATCGAGATCAATCTAAAAATAATCGCATCTTGGCTGAAACGTGTAAAAGCGCACAGAGAATTCATGATGAACAATAATCACTGATGATACGCTTTATTGCAGTATAGCACCACTTTTTACGTCATTACTCAGTCTGTTTGAATCGGATCCGGAATCCAATTGTATCATCTGATTGCTGGCATCGAGATCTATCTAAAAATAATCGCATCTTGGCTGAAACGTGTAAAAAGCGCACAGAGAATTCATGTTGAACAATAATCACTGATGATACGCTTTATTACAGTATAGCACCACTTTTTACGTCATTACTCAGTCTGTTTCTATCGGATCCGGAATCCAATTGTACCATCTGATTGCTGGCATCGAGATCTATCTAAAAATAATCGCATCTTGGCTGGAACATGTAAAAGCGCACAGAGAATTCATGTTGAACAATAATCACTGATGATACGCTTTATTACAGTATAGCACCACTTTTTACGTCATTACTCAGTCTGTTTCTTTGGATCCGGAATCCAATAGTACCATCTGATTGCTGGCATCGAGATCTATCTAAAAATAATCGCATCTTGGCTGAAACGTGTAAAGCGCACAGAGAATTCATGATGAACATACATCACTGATGATACGCTTTATTGCAGTATAGCACCACTTTTTACGTCATTACTCAGTCTGTTTCTTATCGGATCCGGAATCCAATTGTACCATCTGATTGCTGGCATCGAGATCTATCTAAAAATAATCGCATCTTGGCTGGAACGTGTAAAAGCGCACAGAGAATTCATGTTTGAACAATAATCACTGATGATACGCTTTATTACAGTATAGCACAACTTTTTACGTCATTACTCAGTCTGTTTCTTTTGGATCCGGAATCCAATAGTACCATCTGATTGCTGGCATCGAGATCTATCTAAAAATAATCGCATCTTGGCTGAAACGTGTAAAAGCGCACAGAGAATTCATGTTGAACAATAATCACTGACTGATACGCTTTATTACAGTATAGCACCACTTTTTACGTCATTACTCAGTCTGTTCTAATCGGATCCGGAATCCAATTGTACCATCTGATTGCTGGCATCGAGATCTATCTAAAAATAATCGCATCTTGGCTGGAAACGTGTAAAAGCGCACAGAGAATTCATGTTTAACAATAATCACTGATGATACGCTTTATTACAGTATAGCACAACTTTTTACGTCATTACTCAGTCTGTTTCTTTTCGGATCCGGAATCCAATAGTACCATCTGATTGCTGGCATCGAGATCTATCTAAAAATAATCGCATCTTGGCTGGAACGTGTAAAAGCGCACAGAGAATTCATGTTGAACAATAATCACTGATGATACGCTTTATTACAGTATAGCACCACTTTTTACGTCATTACTCAGTCTGTTTCTTTTGGATCCGGAATCCAATAGTACCATCTGATTGCTGGCATCGAGATCTATCTAAAAATAATCGCATCTTGGCTGAAACGTGTAAAAGCGCACAGAGAATTCATGTTGAACAATAATCACTGATGATACGCTTTATTACAGTATAGCACCACTTTTTACGTCATTACTCAGTCTGTTTCTTTTGGATCCGGAATCCAATAGTACCATCTGATTGCTGGCATCGAGATCTATCTAAAAATAATCGCATCTTGGCTGAAACGTGTAAAAGCGCACAGAGAATTCATGTTGAACAATAATCACTGATGATACGCTTTATTACAGTATAGCACCACTTTTTACGTCATTACTCAGTCTGTTTCTTTGGATCCGGAATCCAATAGTACCATCTGATTGCTGGCATCGAGATCTATCTAAAAATAATCGCATCTTGGCTGAAACGTGTAAAAGCGCACAGAGAATTCATGTTGAACAATAATCACTGATGATACGCTTTATTACAGTATAGCACCACTTTTTACGTCATTACTCAGTCTGTTTCTTTGGATCCGGAATCCAATAGTACCATCTGATTGCTGGCATCGAGATCTATCTAAAAATAATCGCATCTTGGCTGAAACGTGTAAAAGCGCACAGAGAATTCATGTTGAACAATAATCACTGATGATACGCTTTATTACAGTATAGCACCACTTTTTACGTCATTACTCAGTCTGTTTCTTTTGGATCCGGAATCCAATAGTACCATCTGATTGCTGGCATCGAGATCTATCTAAAAATAATCGCATCTTGGCTGAAACGTGTAAAAGCGCACAGAGAATTCATGTTGAACAATAATCACTGATGATACGCTTTATTACAGTATAGCACCACTTTTTACGTCATTACTCAGTCTGTTTCTTTTGGATCCGGAATCCAATAGTACCATCTGATTGCTGGCATCGAGATCTATCTAAAAATAATCGCATCTTGGCTGAAACGTGTAAAAGCGCACAGAGAATTCATGTTGAACAATAATCACTGATGATACGCTTTATTACAGTATAGCACCACTTTTTACGTCATTACTCAGTCTGTTTCTATCGGATCCGGAATCCAATAGTACCATCTGATTGCTGGCATCGAGATCTATCTAAAAATAATCGCATCTTGGCTGAAACGTGTAAAAGCGCACAGAGAATTCATGTTGAACAATAATCACTGATGATACGCTTTATTACAGTATAGCACCACTTTTTACGTCATTACTCAGTCTGTTTCTTTTGGATCCGGAATCCAATAGTACCATCTGATTGCTGGCATCGAGATCTATCTAAAAATAATCGCATCTTGGCTGAAACGTGTAAAAGCGCGCAGAGAATTCATGTTGAACAATAATCACTGATGATACGCTTTATTACAGTATAGCACCACTTTTTACGTCATTACTCAGTCTGTTTCTTTTGGATCCGGAATCCAATAGTACCATCTGATTGCTGGCATCGAGATCTATCTAAAAATAATCGCATCTTGGCTGAAACGTGTAAAAGCGCACAGAGAATTCATGTTGAACAATAATCACTGATGATACGCTTTATTACAGTATAGCACCACTTTTTACGTCATTACTCAGTCTGTTCTAATCGGATCCGGAATCCAATAGTACCATCTGATTGCTGGCATCGAGATCTATCTAAAAATAATCGCATCTTGGCTGAAACGTGTAAAAGCGCACAGAGAATTCATGTTGAACAATAATCACTGATGATACGCTTTATTACAGTATAGCACCACTTTTTACGTCATTACTCAGTCTGTTTCTTTGGATCCGGAATCCAATAGTACCATCTGATTGCTGGCATCGAGATCTATCTAAAAATAATCGCATCTTGGCTGAAACGTGTAAAAGCGCACAGAGAATTCATGTTGAATGATACACTAATGGTACGCTTTATCATAGTATAGCACCACTTTTTACGTCATTACTCAGTCTGTTCTAATCGGATCCGGAATCCAATTGTACCATCTGATTGCTGGCATCGAGATCTATCTAAAAATAATCGCATCTTGGCTGAAACGTGTAAAAGCGCACAGAGAATTCATGTTGAACAATAATCACTGATGATACGCTTTATTACAGTATAGCACCACTTTTTACGTCATTACTCAGTCTGTTTCTTTTGGATCCGAAATCCAATAGTACCATCTGATTGCTGGCATCGAGATCTATCTAAAAATAATCGCATCTTGGCTGAAACGTGTAAAAGCGCACAGAGAATTCATGTTGAACAATAATCACTGATGATACGCTTTATTACAGTATAGCACCACTTTTTACGTCATTACTCAGTCTGTTTCTTTGGATCCGGAATCCAATAGTACCATCTGATTGCTGGCATCGAGATCTATCTAAAAATAATCGCATCTTGGCTGAAACGTGTAAAAGCGCACAGAGAATTCATGTTGAACAATAATCACTGATGATACGCTTTATTACAGTATAGCACCACTTTTTACGTCATTACTCAGTCTGTTTCTTTTGATCCGGAATCCAATAGTACCATCTGATTGCTGGCATCGAGATCTATCTAAAAATAATCGCATCTTGGCTGAAACGTGTAAAAGCGCACAGAGAATTCATGTTGAACAATAATCACTGATGATACGCTTTATTACAGTATAGCACCACTTTTTACGTCATTACTCAGTCTGTTTCTTTTGGATCCGGAATCCAATTGTACCATCTGATTGCTGGCATCGAGATCTATCTAAAAATAATCGCATCTTGGCTGAAACGTGTAAAAGCGCACAGAGAATTCATGTTGAACAATAATCACTGATGATACGCTTTATTACAGTATAGCACCACTTTTTACGTCATTACTCAGTCTGTTTCTTTTGGATCCGGAATCCAATAGTACCATCTGATTGCTGGCATCGAGATCTATCTAAAAATAATCGCATCTTGGCTGAAACGTGTAAAAGCGCACAGAGAATTCATGTTGAACAATAATCACTGATGATACGCTTTATTACAGTATAGCACCACTTTTTACGTCATTACTCAGTCTGTTTCTATTCGGATCCGGAATCCAATAGTACCATCTGATTGCTGGCATCGAGATCTATCTAAAAATAATCGCATCTTGGCTGAAACGTGTAAAAGCGCACAGAGAATTCATGTTGAACAATAATCACTGATGATACGCTTTATTACAGTATAGCACCACTTTTTACGTCATTACTCAGTCTGTTTCTTTTGGATCCGGAATCCAATAGTACCATCTGATTGCTGGCATCGAGATCTATCTAAAAATAATCGCATCTTGGCTGAAACGTGTAAAAGCGCACAGAGAATTCATGTTGAACAATAATCACTGATGATACGCTTTATTACAGTATAGCACCACTTTTTACGTCATTACTCAGTCTGTTTCTTTTGGATCCGGAATCCAATAGTACCATCTGATTGCTGGCATCGAGATCTATCTAAAAATAATCGCATCTTGGCTGAAACGTGTAAAAGCGCACAGAGAATTCATGTTGAACAATAATCACTGATGATACGCTTTATTACAGTATAGCACCACTTTTTACGTCATTACTCAGTCTGTTTCTTTTGGATCCGGAATCCAATAGTACCATCTGATTGCTGGCATCGAGATCTATCTAAAAATAATCGCATCTTGGCTGGAACGTGTAAAAGCGCACAGAGAATTCATGTTGAACAATAATCACTGATGATACGCTTTATTACAGTATAGCACCACTTTTTACGTCATTACTCAGTCTGTTTCTTTTGGATCCGGAATCCAATAGTACCATCTGATTGCTGGCATCGAGATCTATCTAAAAATAATCGCATCTTGGCTGAAACGTGTAAAAGCGCACAGAGAATTCATGATGAACAATAATCACTGATGATACGCTTTATTACAGTATAGCACCACTTTTTACGTCATTACTCAGTCTGTTCTTTCGGATCCGGAATCCAATAGTACCATCTGATTGCTGGCATCGAGATCTATCTAAAAATAATCGCATCTTGGCTGAAACGTGTAAAAGCGCACAGAGAATTCATGTTGAACAATAATCACTGATGATACGCTTTATTACAGTAAAGCACCACTTTTTACGTCATTACTCAGTCTGTTTCTTTTGGATCCGGAATCCAATAGTACCATCTGATTGCTGGCATCGAGATCTATCTAAAAATAATCGCATCTTGGCTGAAACGTGTAAAAGCGCACAGAGAATTCATGTTGAACGATAATCACTGATGATACGCTTTATCATAGTATAGCACCACTTTTTACGTCATTACTCAGTCTGTTCTTTCGGATCCGGAATCCAATAGTACCATCTGATTGCTGGCATCGAGATCTATCTAAAAATAATCGCATCTTGGCTGAAACGTGTAAAAGCGCACAGAGAATTCATGTTGAACAATAATCACTGATGATACGCTTTATTACAGTATAGCACCACTTTTTACGTCATTACTCAGTCTGTTTCTTTTGGATCCGGAATCCAATAGTACCATCTGATTGCTGGCATCGAGATCTATCTAAAAATAATCGCATCTTGGCTGAAACGTGTAAAAGCGCACAGAGAATTCATGTTGAACAATAATCACTGATGATACGCTTTATTACAGTATAGCACCACTTTTTACGTCATTACTCAGTCTGTTTCTTTTGGATCCGGAATCCAATAGTACCATCTGATTGCTGGCATCGAGATCTATCTAAAAATAATCGCATCTTGGCTGAAACGTGTAAAAGCGCACAGAGAATTCATGTTGAACAATAATCACTGATGATACGCTTTATTACAGTATAGCACCACTTTTTACGTCATTACTCAGTCTGTTTCTTTTGGATCCGGAATCCAATAGTACCATCTGATTGCTGGCATCGAGATCTATCTAAAAATAATCGCATCTTGGCTGAAACGTGTAAAAGCGCACAGAGAATTCATGTTGAACAATAATCACTGATGATACGCTTTATTACAGTATAGCACCACTTTTTACGTCATTACTCAGTCTGTTTCTTTTGGATCCGGAATCCAATAGTACCATCTGATTGCTGGCATCGAGATCTATCTAAAAATAATCGCATCTTGGCTGAAACGTGTAAAAGCGCACAGAGAATTCATGTTGAACAATAATCACTGATGATACGCTTTATTACAGTATAGCACCACTTTTTACGTCATTACTCAGTCTGTTTCTTTTGGATCCGGAATCCAATAGTACCATCTGATTGCTGGCATCGAGATCTATCTAAAAATAATCGCATCTTGGCTGAAACGTGTAAAAGCGCACAGAGAATTCATGTTGAACAATAATCACTGATGATACGCTTTATTACAGTATAGCACCACTTTTTACGTCATTACTCAGTCTGTTTCTTTTGGATCCGGAATCCAATAGTACCATCTGATTGCTGGCATCGAGATCTATCTAAAAATAATCGCATCTTGGCTGAAACGTGTAAAAGCGCACAGAGAATTCATGTTGAACAATAATCACTGATGATACGCTTTATTACAGTATAGCACCACTTTTTACGTCATTACTCAGTCTGTTTCTTTTGGATCCGGAATCCAATAGTACCATCTGATTGCTGGCATCGAGATCTATCTAAAAATAATCGCATCTTGGCTGAAACGTGTAAAAGCGCACAGAGAATTCATGTTGAACAATAATCACTGATGATACGCTTTATTACAGTATAGCACCACTTTTTACGTCATTACTCAGTCTGTTTCTTTTGGATCCGGAATCCAATAGTACCATCTGATTGCTGGCATCGAGATCTATCTAAAAATAATCGCATCTTGGCTGAAACGTGTAAAAGCGCACAGAGAATTCATGTTGAACAATAATCACTGATGATACGCTTTATTACAGTATAGCACCACTTTTTACGTCATTACTCAGTCTGTTTCTTTTGGATCCGGAATCCAATAGTACCATCTGATTGCTGGCATCGAGATCTATCTAAAAATAATCGCATCTTGGCTGAAACGTGTAAAAGCGCACAGAGAATTCATGTTGAACAATAATCACTGATGATACGCTTTATTACAGTATAGCACCACTTTTTACGTCATTACTCAGTCTGTTCTTTCGGATCCGGAATCCAATAGTACCATCTGATTGCTGGCATCGAGATCTATCTAAAAATAATCGCATCTTGGCTGAAACGTGTAAAAGCGCACAGAGAATTCATGTTGAACAATAATCACTGATGATACGCTTTATTACAGTATAGCACCACTTTTTACGTCATTACTCAGTCTGTTTCTTTTGGATCCGGAATCCAATAGTACCATCTGATTGCTGGCATCGAGATCTATCTAAAAATAATCGCATCTTGGCTGAAACGTGTAAAAGCGCACAGAGAATTCATGTTGAACAATAATCACTGATGATACGCTTTATTACAGTATAGCACCACTTTTTACGTCATTACTCAGTCTGTTTCTTTTGGATCCGGAATCCAATAGTACCATCTGATTGCTGGCATCGAGATCTATCTAAAAATAATCGCATCTTGGCTGAAACGTGTAAAAGCGCACAGAGAATTCATGTTGAACATATCACTGATGTACGCTTTATTACAGTATAGCACCACTTTTTACGTCATTACTCAGTCTGTTTCTTTCGGATCCGGAATCCAATAGTACCATCTGATTGCTGGCATCGAGATCTATCTAAAAATAATCGCATCTTGGCTGAAACGTGTAAAAGCGCACAGAGAATTCATGTTGAACAATAATCACTGATGATACGCTTTATTACAGTATAGCACCACTTTTTACGTCATTACTCAGTCTGTTTCTTTTGGATCCGGAATCCAATAGTACCATCTGATTGCTGGCATCGAGATCTATCTAAAAATAATCGCATCTTGGCTGAAACGTGTAAAAGCGCACAGAGAATTCATGTTGAACAATAATCACTGATGATACGCTTTATTACAGTATAGCACCACTTTTTACGTCATTACTCAGTCTGTTTCTTTTGGATCCGGAATCCAATAGTACCATCTGATTGCTGGCATCGAGATCTATCTAAAAATAATCGCATCTTGGCTGAAACGTGTAAAAGCGCACAGAGAATTCATGTTGAACAATAATCACTGATGATACGCTTTATTACAGTATAGCACCACTTTTTACGTCATTACTCAGTCTGTTTCTTTTGGATCCGGAATCCAATAGTACCATCTGATTGCTGGCATCGAGATCTATCTAAAAATAATCGCATCTTGGCTGAAACGTGTAAAAGCGCACAGAGAATTCATGTTGAACAATAATCACTGATGATACGCTTTATTACAGTATAGCACCACTTTTTACGTCATTACTCAGTCTGTTTCTTTTGGATCCGGAATCCAATAGTACCATCTGATTGCTGGCATCGAGATCTATCTAAAAATAATCGCATCTTGGCTGAAACGTGTAAAAGCGCACAGAGAATTCATGTTGAACAATAATCACTGATGATACGCTTTATTACAGTATAGCACCACTTTTTACGTCATTACTCAGTCTGTTTCTTTTGGATCCGGAATCCAATAGTACCATCTGATTGCTGGCATCGAGATCTATCTAAAAATAATCGCATCTTGGCTGAAACGTGTAAAAGCGCACAGAGAATTCATGTTGAACAATAATCACTGATGATACGCTTTATTACAGTATAGCACCACTTTTTACGTCATTACTCAGTCTGTTTCTTTTGGATCCGGAATCCAATAGTACCATCTGATTGCTGGCATCGAGATCTATCTAAAAATAATCGCATCTTGGCTGAAACGTGTAAAAGCGCACAGAGAATTCATGTTGAACAATAATCACTGATGATACGCTTTATTACAGTATAGCACCACTTTTTACGTCATTACTCAGTCTGTTTCTTTGGATCCGGAATCCAATAGTACCATCTGATTGCTGGCATCGAGATCTATCTAAAAATAATCGCATCTTGGCTGAAACGTGTAAAAGCGCACAGAGAATTCATGTTGAACAATAATCACTGATGATACGCTTTATTACAGTATAGCACCACTTTTTACGTCATTACTCAGTCTGTTTCTTTTGGATCCGGAATCCAATAGTACCATCTGATTGCTGGCATCGAGATCTATCTAAAAATAATCGCATCTTGGCTGAAACGTGTAAAAGCGCACAGAGAATTCATGTTGAACAATAATCACTGATGATACGCTTTATTACAGTATAGCACCACTTTTTACGTCATTACTCAGTCTGTTTCTTTTGGATCCGGAATCCAATAGTACCATCTGATTGCTGGCATCGAGATCTATCTAAAAATAATCGCATCTTGGCTGAAACGTGTAAAAGCGCACAGAGAATTCATGTTGAACAATAATCACTGATGATACGCTTTATTACAGTATAGCACCACTTTTTACGTCATTACTCAGTCTGTTTCTTTCGGATCCGGAATCCAATAGTACCACGGATGTTGAGGGGGGGAGAGCTGCGTTGTAGGAGTTGAGAAAAAGGGGGAGGGAGAAAAAAGGGGAAAAAAGACCGTCTTGTGCTTTGTCGGCTCCACTAGCATATTCGATTTGTTATCGTGTTTTCTAGTTCTCGTCCTTTTGGCTGTTGTGACTTATTATTTCCGAGACAGAGCTGTTTCGTTGCCGGTTTTGGTGCTTTCTCACGTCTCTTTCTGTGTCTCGGTGCCCTTCGCTTGTCTTTGCTCCCTTCGTCTTGGTGGTCTTTGTGCCCGTCTCCCAGTCGGTGGGGGTGCTTTCGCGTTTCTCCGGGGACTCGGCGAGAGCTGAGGGGTCCGCCGGGCGACGAGGAGATTCGCTTCCGGGCCGAGCGGGACGGGGGGCGAGAGGGGGAGGGG
>JAHQIW010007309.1:0-247597 GCA_019055375.1 Parelaphostrongylus tenuis
GCGGCTATTCATATTCAACTCCCGGACCAGTCGTGGCACATATAGGACAGGTCCAATTGGAAACCATTATACACATCAAATAATAATTCGGTTTCCCTCTAACTCAAACACCACCACAACTTGGGGCCACCTACCATTAGGTCCCCCACAATTCAGTAATTCAGAAGACATATATTCTTCTTTTTTCTTCATTTTACCGTTTTTTACATCTTTTCTCACAATTTTCTTTAATCCGTTAGTTACAAAGATCATATTTTTCATAGTTGAAGCGCTTATTTTGCTCGACTCGGCTCTGTGGGCAAATTTTCATCAAAAGTTTACTAACCATTTGTTTAGGAATTCTGGTGAATCTGAAACTATACTTGATATCAATATGCCTACTGTTACCGCACTACTATTAGTACAAAACAAAACAACAATGTTTGTTAGTTTTTTTATATTTGAAAAGTGGGCTGTCCAATGAAAGCACAAGATTGACAATGAAGTAAAACTACTGACAACTTATTTACGCTAGTTAACCCTAAATGAGCTCAATTTGCCATGAAGGTAGTATGTTAGATTGCGTATAATGTGATCTGTGGTATGCAGTATGGTTTGTCGTTCGGCATATACATTAAGGACTCTGGTTGGCGAAAACACTTTAAACTGGACGCTGTGAGGAGAAAAACCCATAATATCCAAAGATTAACGGCGACAAAAGATTGCGCTTCGAAGCGGCAACTCGGGAAGGATCTTAGGCGAATTCTTCATAGCCGGCAGACTCACAGGCAGTGTACACTCGATCGCAACTGCCAAATCTTGATTCTGGCAGTGAAGGCCTGGGCATGCTTTCCGGAAGCCACTCATCTGCAAAGGTACCAATGGTACTAAATTTAAGAAGACTGGAATCTAACATTATTAAAAATCTCACGATTATTTCTCATTAGCTCGTTCATTCTTTCATTGTACGGAAGAAGCAGAAGGTAGGACCAACTGCGATACAGTATAGTGGCTGTGCATGCCTATAAGATAGAATAATTTTTCTCAGCTCATTCGCGATGGCGGCCATTTTCAGCTGGTGAGCGAGACGGACGGCGACGAAAAGCGGCTAGTGTTGCGCGTTCAATGATGATCTAATGATTTCGTGATGAAGTTTAGATTTATGCAGCCACTGAAAGATGTTTTGTTGTCACTAAAAGATAGAATATCTCTGAAGATACTTCAGCGAACTCATTATCACTAGAAACAGCATCGACGCTTCCTAAAACCTTACATTTTTCGTAAGAAAACTACATTCTTAAGGAGAAGACAGATTCCCATCACTAATTTTATGTTTCATATTAAATAATTTATGCTTAGTCATATGTCAATCTTATTCAATCCTTATTTCCTATATCAACATCAATTCGCCCTTAAGCATTGTTTCGAATCATAAGCAATCAATTAATCAGTTAGATTTGCACAGCACTCCACAATATTGGATATAGTGTAAAATCAATTAGGTGATTAGTTTATGAAAGGGAATAATGTTAGATGAATCTTTCACATTTGTTTCTCCCGATTATCCACGGCACCGAAAGTCATTCCAGGTTAGAGGAACAAGGAGCACTAATTAAAATTTTGAAAATAACATCCCAAATGTATATGCGAAGCTACTACATCGACAACTCAGAAATTACTCGATTGTAAGAGCATTTGATCAGTTGCATTCATTACTGAGTTATAGGAGAGACTTCAGACTATCAACACTGCTTTCAAGCTTATCGTACTGATTTTACGTGTTTTACTCATTCCACTTCACTTGAATGCCACCTTCGTAATTTCCTGTACCTCTTTCAGTTTCCATCTCTCCATGAGTTTCATTGCAAATCAGAGCATCTGGGTTCTCCTAGTCTTACATCTGCTTTTGTTGGATGTACTCCTCCACCCATAGCCAAAGTGAGTTGATAGTTATCTGCGTGATTTACTGCCCTTTGCCGACTATGGCACTTGAAAGTAGAATTTTGGAGCTCCTACTCTTTCCCTTAAATAATGACGGAAGTATTTCGCTTGCATGGGTAACTGTCCAATTTTACATTTTTTTTATTTCAGGTATGCGCGAAAAAGCCAGTTACTTTTGAGTTAAGAGACAACTCTATGCGAAAAGCGACAGTTGCTCTGAGGGAGCCAGTACGCAATAAAAGTTTCCCGTTTTATCAGTGCTTTGGCAAACCACAGTTAACCGACACATTATGTGTACATAATCTGCTCATGTTAAAAAAGAACTGGTAAACCTGGACTTTGCCTTGGATAAAGACATGAAAAGCCTTCGTATCCTAAGCTACAACTTTCATTATTTGAAATATGGAATTTTAAGATAACTGGGAACCCTTTTGATTAAATATATTGCTAGAAGTTTTTTCAGAAGCAGTCTACCTTGCCGTGCTGACAAAGTTTGGCCAAAGCCAGACAAACGATAGGCTGACCACTTCAGAAAAAAAAACGTAATCTTCATTTATTCAGCACAGTGTGCTACGAAGGCATTTCCAGAAAACAAACAGCATTATGATCTGCATTTCACAAATCCTCGAACGGCCGCGCATAAATAAAGAAAGTATGTCGAAAAATAACCCAAAAGATGCCCCTTTTCGCAAGGATGCAGTGGTGAAATTGAAAATTTGCATACTAAGTCAATATTTTACCCTATTGTGCAAAACGTAATGATAGAAGGAAAATATACCACGGATCTCCCACTTTGAGAGATACCACTCGGTTATGGCGCGTTCACAGGTGGTGGCTAGGGTAACTCAAGGCGAACCAAAAGCGACCGTGTGCTTTCCAGAGACGCGGGTGAATTGAGGGGACGAGCTCCCTGCTTCTGCAGCACTAACATGGTGAAAACTCTGTTTCTACGAGTCAAATCGGCGAAAAGCCTGCAATCAAGCGATTTGGAAGTATATGGAAGGCGGTTAGGAGTAGCGTCCAGCAAAGAAGCTCCTCGCGCTCGGCCCAAAGAGAACGACAAGCATGTCTTCAGTACTCAGGAGCACGTCTAGAGCATAGCAAGTTATATGTTGGGTATCAAAATACTAAAAACAGCAATAAATATGGGCCACATTTCCTTGGCCCTGGCCTGGAAGAGCCCTCGGTACGACAGGACGAGCACGAAAAGACTGTAAAAATTTCAGAGCCAAACTAGGATGCCAAAATTGAAACGCACTAATAGGACGATTTGTACCTATAATGCTCGAACACTTGCTCACGAATCCACTGCAGAAGATATATTGTTTCAAGCAAGAAGTATGATGTCACTGGCCCGGCTGAGACGAGAGGATGCCATCCTTTTTACGCTGTTTATGACACTGGAGAACTGTTTCTTTGAACATGCTATCGCAGAGGTGCCGGTGGCGCTGGCGTTCTCGACAAATCGAATTTTTGAAAGTGAAAATCGGTTCATTTAAGCAACTACGACCCATCGGACAATCGCGGTTGAAACGATTTAAATCAATGCCGGCTTTGACTTCTTCGTTGCTTACACACCAACCCGAAGCTATGACGAAGACGAAGCGTCCTATTTGGACCTCGAATAATTCTTCAGAGAAGGCCATACATTCTTCAAGGTCATTGTTGAAGATTTCAACTCAAAAATTGGACGTAGAAGAAAGTCTGAAGAACTTCACATAGGGACCCACGGACTAAACTGGAATGAACAGGGTGAGAGGCTATCTGATTTTATCATGACGACCCAAACCATCCACGGTATCTCGCATTTCCAAAACCTCTTTCTCAGCGATGAACGTGGCGATCTCTCAATGGAGAGCACCATAACGAATTAGACCACATCTTAGTAAACTGAAGGTTTTGCTGACCGATGTCGGCGTTGTTCCTAAGTTCTACACGGGATCAGACCATCGCCTCCTTCGCGCAATGTTTCGTTTTTTGCGGAAATGAGAGAAAGTCACTAAATTCAAACAACGAAGCCCCAGAGCTACCATAAATTGGGATGTATTCAAACATTGGTCGGCTCCTGGAAAGATACCGTTGTCGACAACATCGACGAAGAATACCACCGGCTTGTTGACTATCTTCACGTTAGCAATGTGAAAGCAGAGAGTGCTAAAGCTAAATTCACAAAGAGACCCTTTTCCTCCGCAGACACTCGAGCTAATACGTCAACATGGAGTTGCACAAACTGCAGGCAACCGACACCTTCCTTCCAAATTTGCGAAAAGCTGCAGAGAAGCGATAAAAGAAGATTTTAAAGTGACACGAGCAGCAGTTATGCAGAAGCTGTAGAAACTGGTAAGAGCATTTGCAAAGCCCAGAGAGGCTTTGTCAATTATAGCAGCAAGACAATTCCAGTGCAATACCCTGACGGGACACTTACAGTTTCAGAAGGGCAATGGAGAAAATCATCATCAGTTCTACTCGGGTCTCTTCGCTAGCCATGCCCTCTCACCGTCATATAAACCGAAAGAGATGAATCTGCCCTTCCACCGGCTCTCCCTCCCGAAATCCGACATGTTATATCGTCGGGTAAAAACCGAACAACACACGGTTCAAGCAGGATTAGATCGCAACACCTGAAGAACCTACCGCCAGTTCTCATCAACACCCTGGCTCGGCTATTCAATCGTTACCTGTCAGAATGCAAGGTTCCCATTCAATGAAAAACCAATAAGACCGCGTTGTTGTTTTAAAAAGGGAGATCCTCACGACATCGGCAATTATCGCCCAATCTGCTTGGTGTCCGTTGTCTATAAACTCTTCGCTCTAGTCATCCTAAACAAGATTGACAGAGCAATAGACGAAGGGAGCCATGCGAACAGGCCGTGGTCTTAAAAGGTTTAGCACGATAGACGACATTCACACGATTACAAGACTCACTGAGGTTTCACGAGAGTACAAAATACCGCTTTGTCTCACTTTCATAGAACTGAATAAAGCCTTTAATTCAGTGGGAAAAGAAGCGGTAATAGAGGCTCTGGACAACCAGGGCGCCCTCACTCGGTGCATAATTATTTTTCTTGAGCTACATAAAGATATCACAATTAAAATACCTTCATTCTACACAATATAACCATAGACGTAGGAAGAGGGATTGGGCAAGGCGACACAATGCCAAATTTATTCACTGCCACCCTCCGAAACGTCGTGCAAACAATAGAATGGGACGGTATGGGAGTGAAAATTAACAGCCGACAATCAAACCATCTTCGCTTTTATCGTCTTCATAAACACCAAGGATCAGCCAAGAGGAACAAATGTTGACCGATTTCGACAACGCCTATGGAAAGATTAGTCTACAACCGAATCCAACGAAGACGATGTTCATGAGCAACAGATGGGTTTTGAGTGCCCCGTTGACGCCCAACGGAACGAACATCTGCGAATGCTCCAGGTACTTCATCTAGGTCGTGAAATCAACATAATGAATGACCTAGATCTAGAGCTGAGGGAGGAAGAAATGAGCTGCTTGTTAAACTTTCAAGAGCATCGAAGATGTAGTGAAGAGGACAATGAACAACCGACTCCGTCCTCACCTTTTCGTTTCGAGGATTATCTCTGTCCTAACGTATGCAGCAGATACCTGGTCACTACGTAAGCAGAATGAAAGACCACTTGGTGTTATCGAACGCGCAGTCGAAAGGTTGATGCTAGGAGTATCCCGTAACTCGCAAATGAGAGAAAGGATCCGAAGTTCCGACCTACGTCAACGATCGAAATTCAGAAGCGCCGTTCTACACGCCAGGATATCGAAAACAAGGTGGGCCGGACTCGTGATGCGTTTCAACGACAAACAATGGACCAGATCCGTTGCCATCTGGATTCCTCGGGATATCGAGCGCTCTACAAGAAGACCACCGACGCGATGATCCGATTTCTCCACGTAAGGCATAGAAGAGAGATATGTTCAGCAAACCCCTAAAGCTAGGAGGACCGGCCGGGCTATACTCTTGCACGCGATAGGGAGAAATGGAAGTGCTGCTGCCCACACGCTCGAGTCACTCGACGATCATCGGGACGACAGGTGATACAGGTAATACAGATGACCCATATGAACGTCGACGAAAAGCGCGCTGCAATGATGATCTGATGATTCGTAATAAAGTTTCGATACATATCGTCACTGAAGGAGGTTTCATTGTTACCAAAAGATAGAATATCTATGAAGAGACTTCGGAGAATTTGTTTCTAGTAGAAACATCTCCGAGACTCTCTAAAACTTTACATTTTCCGAAGGAAAAACCACATCCTTATGGAGAGGTCAATTCGGATCACTTATCTGTGTCGCATGTTAATTTATTTATGCTTATTCTTATCAATCCTATTTAACGTTTAGTTCCTACGTCAACATCATTTCGCCTTTGTTCATTGCCGCGCGTATATTGTAAGATCTTACCACTGCTAAGGGCGGCCAAATATAGAAACATTCTAATCAATTAAGTAATTAGTTTATAATATAGAACATTGCTATCAAATCTTTCGCTTTTGATATCCTCTCATTATGCACGGCACCGAAAGTCATTACAGTGATAGAAAAAAAGAAACAATTATTAGATCAACAGAAATGATATCCCAGATGCATATGAAGCCACTACAATCGCTTCTAGCCGGTGGTACGAATTTTCAGCGGGTTAGAGCACACGCTCCTGATAGAGTGAGGCGCCGGTTCTAGTCCCGCCTAACGCGAAAGTTTTGCGCATCACTCTACATTACTGGATATATCAATGGAATCTGCCACCGCTCTAAAGCGGTTAAATAAAAATAATTCTATTTGGTCCTTAGTACCCAATATCTGTCAGCGTGACTGGGTTCAACGTCGATACTTACTATCCGGTCTAGGCAGTTGACAGCTGTCAGCTGACAGTTAGATGCGCTGTAGCGTAGAAAGAAAAGTGCAAAATGAGAGTCAGTAGTATAACAGGTTAGAGCACGCGCTCCCGAATAGAGTGAGACGCCTGTTCTAGTCCACACTGACGCGAAAGTTTTGCACGTCACTCTACATTATTGTGTGGTTTACTAGAGGACAACTGCAACCACCCACACGAGCTCACATTGAGGTTATTTCGAAAGGACTGAAGGAGGTGCAGAATTTCCTCTAGGGCGATAAACTAGAATAACACGTTGGACAATCAGAATAACTGGTATGTTTAGGGGCAAAAATTGCAACTTGCAACTATGAAAATGCTTGTGGTGGATTGTAAATACATGTGTATAAGAAGCAAAAGTCTGTAGAACAATGTTAGAAAGGTCGCTTTACAATGTCATATAGGTATTTTTCCGAGACGAAGATGAAGGCCTAATTAATTTTATTGCCATCCCGAACAAATTAACAATCATTTGATGTCGCAAATCTCGAAAATTTCACAAACACTTTCCAATCGACTTTCTTGAGACCTCGCACTAGATATTCAACATAATCTGATAGTTGCTTATGCGGTAACCTCAGATTATGACGAACGACGTTGTAGTTGTAGTGTTCTATAAGAACCTGGAAAAGTCATTGTAAATGTTAACGCATAAATCGGACCTAGAAGAACGGCTGAAAAACGTCACTTTGGGACACACATACCGGGATGGAGCGAACAGAGTGAGAAGCTACTTGGCTTTCTCATGACGACCAAAACCATTCATGGTAACTCACAATGTCAGAGGGCCCATTCTCAACGAAAGATTTGAGAATCCCTCCATTATGCGCACATGATTACGAATGAGATCACATTCTAGGTAATCGAAGGTCCAGATTAATCGATGTCCGACGCTCCAAAATTTCACACGTGATCCGACCATTGCCTGCTTCACGCAACATTCCATTCATCACAGAATGGGGAGAAAGCCGTAGTTTGAACAACGAAATACCAAAAACCATAAATTGGGACATATCGAAATCATTGGTCTGCTTCTGGAAAGACATTATCAATAAAAACAATGACAAAGATCACAGTCGGCTCCTTCATTATCTCCACTATAGCGCTGTACTGGCACATAATCACACAGTTTTGTCTACAAAAAATCGAGCTGATACATCATCGTGGAATCGCACGAGCAGTAGCAAACCGACAACTCACGTCCAAACTTGGAAAACGCTGCAGAGAAGAGATAAAAGAAGAACTCAAAGAGAGAAGAGCAATAATGATGGCCTAAGCATCACTTGGGAAGAGTATTAGATAAGTCAACCCAAGCTTTACTAGGTGCAAGACAGAATGGCTGCACATCGACTTCCTGATGAAACAGTTATTGCTTTCAGAAAAATGTCGGAAAGAATCATCCACGGTTACTGCTTGGATCTCTTTGATAGTCACGTCAGCTTACAGTTATACGGAATGAAAATAAATGAATTTGTTGTTCCACTTGTTTTGGCCTTTTTGTACACTCTACTTCGTTTGAAAATAACAGAATAACACCCAAGACGAGATAAGATAGGAACACCTGAAGAAGCTTCCATGGGTTGTCAATAACACAGTGTCCTCGCCTTTTCACTCCATACTTGTCAGATAGTAAGAATCCCAGTAGATGGAAAACGAGCAAGGCCACGCTATTGTTCAAAAAACACGGCCTTCACGACAATGGCAACTGTTGCTCATCTGCTTCCTATAAGTCGTCTATAAACTCACCACACTTGAGTGATGCTAAACAAGATTGCCACAACACTGAACGAAGGACAGTCATGCGAGCAAATAGGCATCGATAAGGATTTGTCACTGTAGACCAGATCCACACAATAACGAGACTCACAGAAGTTTCTCAAGAGGAGACCGCAAATAGAAATAACAGAAGACATGTTTTCGCATTAAATTGAGATGAAAACCGGCTCCAATTAGTATCTTATAAAATAAGCTTTGAAAAATTTGTGATTTTTTCTACAGTATGAAGGTAAATTTCTTCTACTAGTTTATCAAAAAAACTTTGTAGTCTCTATATTGGTCGAAAGATATAGGCGACTTCCAGAAACTCAGCATAATCTCTTATGTCGGTACTATTCTGTTATGAGGTTTTCCTTTTCCACTTTTGACAACAGAAACTTGTCAGGTTCCCCTCAGATGTACGTTAATTTCGATAGCTAAGATCTCGAGGATTCCAGTGCTGCGCTTTTTTGTGCGCAGCAGCAGCGAGAATAAAATTAAGTTTTACACTCGATGCGCCTTATCACGCAGATTTTCGTCATTCATTCTAGAGTTTATCTTTATTTCTCGGATACTCCTGTTTCTCGTTTGGAATTTTAAGAAAGCCTGCGAGTTTTATATGTTAGTCGACGAGGAATTTATAAACCGATCTCATTCGCTGGACAGTATTTTTTTCAGAGTGTTAGCAATCATTCGAAAACTCAAATCTCTGGCTGCAGCACCACTTCGCTGGTTTTTCAAAACACTTTTTATAACGCTATAAAATCCAGAATAAATCATGTTTCGCAGTCGCGTTTCGCCTTCAATTTAATCACGCATATAATTCGCTGAAAGCACGAAAAGCATATCAGGTGTAGCGAATTTATCGCACTATCGAGCCAGAATTTTTATCTAAGTTTCTGCCGATGCGGTAAAACAAAACTTAGTTGAATAACAATAATTCAAACGCGATCAGTCGTCCGCCCCACCCCTGCCTCGCCCTCCGCTCCGTGATTTAGACGGCAAACAAGGACGCCGAAAACGTAAATTTGACCTATTTCTCTGCTAAGCGGTATTTCCAGAAGGTAACCACAACGTTGGAATCATTGGACATCGAATGATTACTAACAGTCTAAAAAAGAGCTCTATCTGGCTTAGTTTAGAGCTATTTTCTTCCTCTTCACAGCGATATCAAAAGAGCTTTTTCCAAAAAGTGAACACACTTTTGGGTTCTTCAAAACTTGTGCTATCGAATGAGTACTAGCGCTGTAAGGAAGCAGCTTCATTCAGCAAGATATGAGCGAGATAAGAAAAAAAACACGTGGTCGTGTGAAACAAAATTTATTTTGGACTTTACTGCGCTAAAGAAAGGTATTTCAAAAAACCGACTATGTAGAGCTCTATCAAAAAAATCAAGCTTTCAAACAATTATTAACAGCCCTATGTAGAGTTCCTGTCCATCGAATGAGATCGGATTATAAATTTGCCGCACATAAGTACCCGCGGACTGTTTTAATATTTTATGGGCTTAAGCCAATATTTTTATCATAGACATAACTCCGCCATTAAATTTAGACATCGGCAGCCTAGTCCAGAAGTGCGAAACGTATCTTGTTTACCCTCTTACAGCACTCTATGATTACCTTTTTCACAAACCAACCATTACTTCAGATCATCTTAATCTGTGGTATAGTGGTAACTTCTGAAAGTTTGTTGGACGACCATCCACAAGCCCTGTCCTCCTCGGTGCAGTTTCTACGAATGCTGTGAATTTCCATTTCACAAAATCATTCACACACTCAAGCCGAGCAAGAACTGCATGCCGGATGTGGAACGTTAATTCTGTTTACGCTGGCTGCTACAGCGCAATAAACAGCCTTCCATGGAAGAAGCGCATCATTGAAACCGCCGAGATTCAACGTATCAAACACTTGCCGAAAGTTTGAGTAGAAAACAAGAAGCCTTTCTCCTCAAAAGTTGAAATGGATTTGAGATAACTAAATCGCACCCAAAAGTAATCTTTGACAAGTAAAAACTATGCGCAGCAAAATGAACACTTAATAAACAATGAATGAACACTTAATTTTATTTCCACTTGTTGTTAGACTATCGCATAAGATAGGAGAAAGCAAGGGCTGCCAAAATCCCATCAAACACTGGCAGCAATACTTTTAGCAGACAAACCACATTGGAAAAAGTAGCAAATAATAGCATCACTAGAACTGAAGATGAATAAAACAACATCTTCCCATGCTTTAAGACTAATTTCAGTCCCAAAAAACCGCTAGTTACCGAAGATTTATTGTGTTCAGTGTTGAAGAAGCCAGTATTAAAGTGTGTATATTACGGACGTGTTAACCCTTTTTGTTGGCTTCCGCAACCTCAACGGTGTTGCTAATGTGTTGATTAGCAAAGATACACAAAAATGGAAAATAACGGCGCTCATTTAAGTCGCATCATAAAAGTCACAAATGATACAAAGTGACAATTACGAGAACATACCGGGCTTTCGTTAGGAGACAATGGCACTTGGGCCATAGGATTTCGTGTTGAGCTGGCGAGGAGCTCACCTCACCGTGCCTCTTGTCACTCGAGGTGCCACTCAAATTTAGCGCTGTGAAGTCAAACGACGTACTGAGATGGAAAATGGTGACTAAGAGATGAAAAAACTTACTGAGCTGACAGTCTAGTAAAACATTCTGGTAGTTGGACGACTTGTGCTGAGCTCGCCGAGCTCGGCCGCCATCCGACCACCCACCGCGCGTGATACCACCAAATGAAGCGGGGTCGTCAAAGTCAGGTTCTTGAACCGACGTAATTTTGCACCATTTATTTCTAGTGTTACGCGATATGTTCATAAATATTTTATACCTTTTAAGTGCTTCTATGCGAGCTTATATTTCATTCTTCATAACACAATAGTACAGCGGAAGCAATACCAGGCCATGGGTTTTGAGATATCAAGAGTTTGCAGAGATTTCGTTCACAGAAAGAACTAATCAATAACCGCTTAATTTCGCATGGAGTAAAATAGAAAGAAAAGCAAGGTAAGCCGAAGTTTTTTTCTTTCCAATCATTTGCAACAGCTCTGCTTTTTTATTCATTCCGATGACAATTGTTTTTGTGGGTGGAAATATTTTTGCTAATCCCCATTTAATGAGAGATTTGAATGCATGAAATTTACTATGTTAATGACTCTTATCGTTAGATAGAGTATTATATTGAAAGTCGGTCTTCAGATTTGCTGTTTACATTGAGCAAAAATGCAAGTGATTTACTATCGGCTCTGAAAGATCTTCAAAGTATACGCTGAGTCTGTGTGTTTTTTATATCTGCACATTGTAGACACCAAACATCATTCATCAAAGCAATTGCAATGATCTTGTAATATATAAAAACTACTATGGTGCTAAGAACTTTGCTTTTGCTGTCAAACTTCCTTATTTGATCTCTTTCAATTAACTGACAAATGAATACACACGCATGTTTGAAAACACCGGAACGCATTGAACTCGAATTAAGCTTATACTACGCGCATGATCACGAGTTGGTAAGTCGGTCACCCGCTGGTGGTCGTTGGTTTGGTCTAATTATTGGCGTGGTACCATGAAAAATCATGTTATCAACCTTTTCTATATTTCCGCCAAGGGAAATTGCAGTAGATTTTTTTGTCGATGCGCACTTTGCCACAGAAAGGATCACTACAGAAGTCACCACAGAAAAAGTTTTGTGTAGTTCGGTAACAAATGCCTAACATTCGCATTTGGATGCGCACCGTTCCATGTGTATCCTCTGGTGGGTCGCACTATTTCATGTATCCTACTTTTGATAAAATTGGAGATTACATTATGGTTTATACAATAGCCAAAAAGCAAATTTTTTGTCAAATCAAAACGATTTTTTTCCAATATATTATGATAATTTTAGCAAGTTATAAAAATATCTTGGCATGCTGTCTTATTTCGAAACAATCCCATAAACGGACCTTCACTAAACTAATGAAGAATATCGGTACAACGTGATTTTTACTTCAGCTGAAATTCTCATGTTGGTATTCCACCTCTCAAATTCGACGGCCAAAGTTTTGTGCGATCTCTTCTCACTGTCTGAACGTACTGTGTCATACCGTATCCAGTTAAGAGGATAACATATCGTACATGTAGTAAAAATTCAGCGACAAATCTATTCAAAACCGTAACTACTGTACAGAAAGTGCACTGTGAAAAATTAGCGATACGGAAAACTACGAAACGAATCTAAGGTAAAATGCCATATCACTCATGCTCAGACATTCTCCTTCTATTCATTTTCTGACTCATGAAGTTCATGAAAAAGGTCTCAAGATTTTCTTTTGCTGACGTTTTTGATTGTTACAAAAGATTCCTATCATCACCTCAGAGTTCTTATCACTGTGCCTTTCTCTCCTATGCACATCAAAAGGAGTATTCGTCCAACTTTCAGATTCTCCATATAGGTGCTCTTTCATACGGACGTAAAATAGCCTCCCTTTTTGCCTACAAGAGAATCAGAAATTTTGTGTATACACTTACACAGTATCTGTCTCTACCACTGGCGGCATTTGCGCAATTCGCTGTCTTACATAAACGGTAATACAGGAGGCTCTTTTTCCCAGATCACTGTCCTAAGAGCTTTTGATAAAAGTTGTCCTGAGAGAGATACTTCAGCTTCTGTCACTCTTACTTCAAGGAGAATGCAAAAATTCAATGAACATTTGAACTCATTGTGGGATGTCGCCTTTGTTTGAGGCAGCCACTGCAACAATTCAGTTATGAAGGAACAACTAAAAAAGCGATCTCATTCGCTGAAGCGGAACATTTAATGGGAGTGTTGGCAACCATTTGAAAGCTAGCACTTCAGGCTACGACCCCATGCCGCAGGTCTCATAAAAACACTCTTTTATAACAAGCATCCGGAAAGAAATATGTTTTTTTCCTCGCCGTGCGCCTTCACTTTTATGCGCGTGTATTTCGCTAAAAGCACGAAAAGCATGTTAGCGTGTAGAGAATTTTCTGTAGTATCAAATTCAAACGTTTTTATCTGAAGTTTCTGTCGATGAAAAAGAACAACAATAGTTCAAAGGCTATCGGTCTTACCACCCTTGTCCTTCACCCCTCTTTGGGAGTTGGTTGGTAATCATGGTCACCGAAAATGTGAAACACGATCGATTTTCCTTGATAAACGTTATTTCCAGAAATAAGCTTAACATAGAATCAGTGGAACCTACAATATCGAATAATTACTAATAGTGTAGATAAAGGCTCTGCCCGGTAAAATTTTGGAGCAGAAATCCTCCGTTTTATCCTAGAGCGCTACCAGAGAACTTTACAAAAAAGCAAACACGCTTTAAGTTTTTTGAAACTTGAGCTGCCGAACGAGTAATAACACCCCAAGGAGTTTGGTACAGAGGAATATAAGCGAGATAAGAAAAAATACACGTGGTTTCGCAAAACGTAATTTTTTTTTGAATTTTACAACGTAATAAAAAGTTATTTCAAAAAACATATCATGTGCACTCTAGCCAGAAATACAAGCTTTTGAATGAATACCAACACTACTAGGAAAACTTCTTCTTTAGAGAATCAGCCCTTCGTTTACTCCCTCATAATTATAAGGGACTTCTACGCCATGACGAGAATCATCTACAGTTTTACGAAAGTAGAAGAGACCGCAAAGAGAATCAACAAAAAACCAAATTTTGTTATTTCATGATGACGAAAGCCGTTTCAAATCTTCATTTGAAATTAATCTCTAGTAAAAAAACACAGGAAAATTTTCCACTTTTTCTTGAAATATAAAGGTGAATATCTTCTATTAGAATGCCAAAACAACCTTATAGTCTCCTTTTTGACCAATATTATAGGTGGCATAGAGAAACTAGGCATTACCTTATGCAGGGGATACAAGGTTCTGTACTAGTATGATAGCAGGAGGCATTTTTCTACCTTTTGACAGAAAGGCGGCTCATCTGGCTTTTCCTCCAGCTGTAAGTGTATTCGATAAGAAAAATCTCTGCTATCTCAGTACTGCGTCTGTTTCATGAAAACGCTTTTTTTATGCGCAGCAGCTTGCAGAAATATCTAATTGTATTGTTTAAAAACTCGGTTCTGTCATTCTATAGCCTAAGCCATTGTTTTCATTTTATACTGCCAAGTAACCCCTCCACTAAGTCTTATCCTCAGCAGCGCGATCCAGAAACGTTATCTTCTTTGCGCCCCTCCAGCACTCTATGAAAACATCTCGAAAATAAAGCATTAGTATCAACTGAATCTAATTTACTTAGGAGACTATCACAAACACTGGTCACTTCAGTTTCATCAAAAGTCTAAGTAAGAGCAAAAAAGCTAGCAAAGTTCAATCTTTGACAAATAATCAACAGTTTGTTTCGTTCCCAAATGAGGTTATTGTATCGTACGAGGTAGGTAAATGTAAGAATTGTCATAATGTAATTAAAGTGATTTGCAAAATCCCACCAGATGCTGACAGCAGCGTTTTTCGATAGACTTGGACATCAAGATGAATAAAATAAACGTTTTAGTATGTGATGAAAAATCCTGAGCCATTGATGGGTTCTGTTATGGTACTTATTCAGAGCTAAACACGGGTTACATAACACTTAATTCTGCTTCTTTCAAAAGAGTCTGCTTTGCCAGATTTGATCTTATTGTTGTTCGCATAGGAGATGAATTTGAGAAACTACTGCTTGCCGCCTGATTACTACCTTTGTCCTTTTTTCTTCAAACGCTTCTTTTTTCTTTACTAATCCGTGAGGTAAAGTAACAATCGACCTTGAGTCTGGTAATGAATCCTCTCATTTCATCTACATATTTCGAAGTGAAGGAGGACTGCGAACAAGCGGCAAAAAAATCTGCGTTGTCAGTAGAGAATACACGGTGAGAAGTCAATCAGTGCTTTTGCTTTGTTCATTCTTTTTTTTTCCATTGATAAGCCATTCCGAAACTTTTGCAGAGAGTAAAGCACAATTTTAAATGACGATGTTGGTCGTTATACCTTAGCGATAGATTGTTGAAAGAAGTGACTCAAAGGTTTTTATCCATGGTTTGTAAGTACAAACTGAATCGACTGCTTTTATATATTCCGGATGCATACGATGTCCAATTTGCGGTTTAAAACGGTGTAGACATGACCGACATTTAGTCAGACCGCTGGCCTGGGATCTAAAAGTGAAATTTTTGCATATCAAAATGAAATACAGCCTCATTAACAACTCAGTGCCTTTTGGTTCAGCAGATCCCATGCACGAGATAAACCACCACATAAACCACATATATAGTGATTCATGTCCCTACAAGAGATTGCCTGAACCGAAAGGCACCGTGCTACTGGTGAGGTTGAAATGTCGAAACTCTGTCTAACGCTTATAAGTGCCACAACAAACCTCGAGATAGGCTCAACTATAAAAAGAGTGGGATGTAAAAGTATGTTTTAAGCATCTTGACGATAGTTTCGATTTCAAAAAACTGACATTTACGAATGATGTGAAGTATTAATGTTGAAAAACCAATGTTAACGTGTGAGTCGCGGAACTGTCTGCACTTTGGTTTTTGCGAAATCAACGGAGGTTGTCAAAGCGTTAAATAGCAAAGATACACAAGAATGAAAACTTGAAAGCTCTCATTCGAGTCACACGATGAACCATAAACAATACATATTGTTTGAAGGAATTTACTTGGTTATACTTAACGGACAATGGTGTCCGGAGTCATAGGTCATCCGTGGATGAACTGGCGATGAGCTCAACCTCACTGAATTTGCACAAGATCCTACTCGAATTTCGCTGATCCGACCTCCCCACGTGTGAGATTTCACCCAATTGGTGCGAGCTGCTCAGCCAGGTTTTTGAACTGACATAATTTTTCACCATTTATTTCTGATGTTACGCGGTCTGTTCACAAATATTTTATACCTATGAAGTGCTTCTATGTTGTGCTCTCATATAGCTTTCTTTGCAGCACAATAGTGCTAGAGTAAACAATACCCCGCGTTGGGTTCCGATATATCGAGTATTTACTGAGACTTCTTTTACAAAAAGAAATATTTACTGCAATCATTTCTGCAATGATTCGAGTAACAGAGGCAAAATAAGTTAGCTTTTGCTTTTTGTTGACATTTTTCAAGGACACATCTACTCTTTTCATCCTTAATGGCAATGTTTTTGAGAGTGCAAATACTTTGCTATTCCAATCTCGATAAGAAATTTTAGGCAAAAAATTTACAGAATTTATATCAAAGCGTTTGATAGCCTATTTGGTTAAAAGACGGTTTTTAGAGTCGCTCTATACATTTTGGAAAATACTCCCCATCTTATCACGTCTTCACACATTTCGTGCTATTACGCACTCCATGAGCACTACACGCATGCGTGATTCAGCTTGTCAAGCTAAGTTCGCTTACTAACCCTTTGGGTGAGACAGGGATACGCTGAAATCCAGGCCTAGCCAGCGCTACATCAATAGTTTACTCGGAACTCGAGCTGTTTTCCCGCGCACGACGAAGCGAGGATGGCGGCGTGTCCTTGTGGTACCTGGAGAGTTTAGCTGAACGCAATGACATCAGTCACATAACGCATAGCGCTTGTTATCTCTTCAATCCTACGTACTTTTATTTGTTCACGAATAGAAAGTGGTAATGTGGTCATGTTGAATGCCTCTCACATAAAAGATTGTGGATCTGATGAGTAAAAAATTACTAAGTGCCGAGGTGATTTTATTCAGAAAGTTGTCAATTTACTTTTTAACAAATTTTTTTTGGAAAATGAGAACATCTATAGTGAACATTTATTGCGTAAATGAGCTATAACCAAAACGAGTCATCAACCTATTACACATTACTACTCGATAATGGTACCTCTATACATATATCACTCATAATCACAAAAATTAATGAGAGCCCGGAACAGATTCTGTTAAGCTCAATCGAGTCAGTACTTTTCATTGCTGTCTGGCCCAATCCAGATGCGAGAAAATGTTGTTTACACACAAAAGAGCAACCATGAATTCTTAGGACGTGATATTCTGGACAACTAAGAGAACAAAGGGGTGATGAACGAAGAACAAATATAGAAAATACTTGTTCTCGTTTTTTGATGTAAATATACGCACTATATTATCTACTTTGTCTTGCTGTCATGTAAAGTGCAAATGATCTGCTATCTGCTTTAAAAGATTTTCAAGATATCCACGTTCACCTTCGTGTTTTTTATATATGCACATTCCATACACCAACATGATCCATTAAAACGATCCTATAGATTATAGTATATTGGATAATTATCTTGTGCCAAAAACTCTGCTTTTCCACTCACTCTTCCTCAGTTGATCTCTTTCCAACTAGTTGTCAATGAATGAAATGGCGCTCAAAAATTCCAGAGCACATTGAACTCAAATTGCGCTTATACTGCGCACGCGGTCTCGAATAGACTAATCGGTCACTTGTTGGTGGTTAAGGTTGGTTTGCTTCGGTTTTTATCTGGTATCATGAGATAATATGCTATCCACCTTTCTTAGGCTTCCACTAATGGACACTGCATTACACTCTTCATCGAAGGAAACTTTGCCACAGAAACAGCTATTACAGAAGTTTTTTCAGCTGTGGTGCAACTGATAAATGAGCAGGACATTGGTGCTGTCATGCAGAGGATTTCTGCAGTACCACTATAAGCAAATTGCGCCGTTGACCAAAAATAATCGGTTGATTTCAAAGCAGAACGCTATTTGATGGAAGGGCCGATTTTGATAAAGCAGTGGTGACAGTAGCAAAAGGTCAGGAAGAAAAGAGAACGCAGCGAACCAAAATTCCAAGTCTGGTTTGCACCCAAACAGGAGAATTAAGTCACATTATTCGAGGGCGAAAAAAAAACCTCACAAGTAATCTCAGTCATCTTTAAGGAAAAAGGAATCTGTGTGCGGTGGAAAATCGACGTCGCGTTTTGAAAGTGGAAGATTTTCTTGTGCAGTAATTGACATACTCTGCTCAATACAGTCTGTAAAATTGTTCAAAGCCTTACCGAGATTGTTATGTCAGAGCCAAACGCGTCTCGGAGGGATCGTCCCTCATCAGTGGCCCACGTCCCGCACTGAAGCCTACTTTATAACAAGGACGGGGAGGCGTCACGTATATGGTGATAAAGTGAGGTGTGGGCCACTAATGAGTGGGCGTTACCTTCGAAACGCGTCTGGCTCTGACGTCACAATCGCGCTAAGGCTTCAAACATTCTTGAAGATTATATTGAATGTTTGTTGAGTGGTTGAAAACAGTCGATGACATGGACCATTTAACATCTACCAGCCACAATCCATCGACTAAAAAAGTGGTGATAATACATGATATTGTTTATCACCACAAATGTCTACCCATTCCTGCTATAAAGTAGGGCCCAGTGTGAAGCGTGAGCCACTGATCATAGGAGCGATGCCTCCGATACGCGAAGTCCGTGACGTAACGACCTTGATAATTCTTTTGACATTCTTACACAATATATTGAGTGTTTATATCGGCGATGGAAAACAGTCGATAAGATGGATATTTTACTAGGTATTTTGTTTGCTGTTGTCTAACACCTGTGACAAGATATCGATTTTAGTTACCTCCTCTATTTCATGGTTTTCTAGCATACCTTCTATATTGGAGACTTTCGTTGCAGCTGAAAATTTTGCTCCAGACTTGACAAGTTGTAAAAAATCGTTTTTGGTATTTTTTAGTTGAGCCTAAAGACTATGTTTTACGAAGCAGATTCGATTATACCTTTACTATCGATGATATCACATACGAAGATGAAACCATGTTTGCAATAAACTAATACACATGCGCAGATCTTGATAGAGGGTACGTCATCAACTACAAATTAAAAATACGTTTTCATGGGCTGGCTATACCAAGCGAGAGTCGCTACCGGTAATTGACGTTTATGTCGATCATGAACACTGGTGGACAATTCCGTTGACCTCTCCACTCAATCTACGACATATAACTGCAAAAACTATGTGTTGGATGTCAGGCATGTGGGAAAACCACATTGATCAAATGCGACAAGACTGGTATGATGGGGCCTAACGACAGATATATTCAGCTCTAGCGCAGCATTTGAACTACAGCACGTATATTACTAGTAAAAGTCCTAAAATAATATCATTTTCTAAGATTTTCGTTGATCGAGCAGATTAAAAATGTTGTTCTTTTTGGTTATCCAAGGGCAAATGAATATTCGACTTTATTTTTACAATCAACCGAAAGCTTGAATTTTTGGCTAGTGCAGTACGTCGCGGGCCTTCTCAAACAACATTCTATAACGTCGTAAAATTCAATTGAAATCATGTCTCACACGACAGCGAATCTTTTTTTCTATTTGGCTTGTAGTTCGCTGGATAAGACTCCTTTCTTGACTACTAGCACTTCTTCATTAGCTCAAGTCTCAAAACTCAAAATGTGTTTTGCTTTCCGAAAAAGCTCTTCTTATAGCGCTCTAGAAAAGAGAAAACGTTTTTGTCTTACATCTTGCCGAACAGTCTCTTTCTTTAGATTATTAGTAATCTTTCGATAGCTTAAATTTTGTTTATTGCAACGCTGCGATTATTTCATATAGAACCAATTCACTTCAATATAGCAGCGAAAATAAGATCGATCATCACATATTCGGCCAGCTTGTTCATCAGCTAACCTGTGGGCTGAGGAAGGGGCGATTGATCGATGTCCTGATGAGTTAGACATGTGGGGTGCAACTTGTTATTTAATTAGAAATTTCTTCTCCGCTTTGAAATGAAGTTAAAATAAAACGACTAACTCAGAAACTAGAAGATTTTCCTCTACACGTTCAAATGCTTTCCATGCTCCAGGCGATTTGTAAGCGTGTTAAAAATGGGGGCGAGCGGCGGGTTTCAAACATAAGTTTATTTTGTATGCCACAGAGTTGTAGAACGACGTTTTTCATAAAACGGCCACGCAATGTTCTTACAAGAAATTTATGTTGTCGAATGCTTACTAATTCTTCTGTGAATTCCTGTGAATGTTTTTTGTTCAGAGAATGAGGTCGAATAGTCATTTGTCTCCGGACAACCAAAATGAACACGATTATAATGCTGAACAAAAAAATTTGGGTGTAAGAGAATTTACCAAATGTGACAAAGAGAGAAAGCAGTGACGTCAGCTCCAGGACAGCTTGAGGTAATCTTCTACAAAAGTCAAAGGCGAAATCTTTGCTCATGGCTTGTAAACTCTCTTTGGATGACTTCACTGTGGTACAGAATCCGACGTTTGGCCACAGAAAGTCCTTCCTTTTTTATTTTTCCTTCAAGCCACATTGCGAATGGGCTTTTCTAATAACTTACAAACGTTATCACGCCTGTGTAACATGAAAAGCTATATAAATACTCAATGATGTGGAGTGATGTGCAAAAATAATGGAGTCAGGTAGGATTCGAACCCAAATTTAACCCTATCTGCGGCGCTTTAAACTACCGACCCCGTTTTGACGCCACTCTTTCTACGCTACAATGAGATAACTTGTTTGCCGCCTCTGAAAACCAATTCCAATAAATTGTTTTCGACGAGATTCTTTCTTATTATGGAAATGTGTTGAATCACATGAGCCTTGATGAGACCAATAAGCCTGTAGCCAGAGCCTTAAACTTAAGATAAAGCCTGAGCCTTAATCCCATACTTGGCTTGTTTCTTGTCTGAACAGCAAGAACATCTCTAAAAATAATCGTTAAGTCAGCGTTAAATGCTCAACTTTGTACGATCTTGTCACAAGGAACTTATCGTTTATGGCACAGAGAATCTCAAAAAATCCTGTGTAACTTAGCCTTTATGTAACTTCAAGCAACAAGAGCAACATGACGACATCAAAAAAGGTATAGGCTATCAACAGTGAGACAGCAACGAAACCAGTAACCGAAAATAAAGGCATGAGTAAGAAACCACACTGATATAAAAGAGAAAAACTTGTCTGCTTCGCCATTGTACAAACCATAATGTTTTCTTCAAATTTTTCAAAAATGAGAACTTGCAAGTGGTTCGAAAGAAATTTCGAAAGGTTGAATACCAAGTTGAGATTTCTATTCAAAGAAAAGCAATGTAGATAGCTTATTACATTGAATCGCTTTGTTCTATTTGCTTATATGTAGCCAAGGCTCTACTCAAAAAGTTTGAAGTGATCATTTCATAATGTATTCCACTCGTAAAAAGCAAGTTGCACCTTAAAGATATCATTTTCACTCTATGCCTCCATAAACTCTATTATGAAACATGTCATTCAATGTATGATGAAAATGGTTGACAGCAAAAGAGAAAGAAAAGAAGTTGAGGTTGGCGAGAATTAAACCTCGTCTTGAAGCATGGCGAGCATCAATAGCCACGCGACGCCGGACCCCAACGTGACAACATATCATGTGAAACAAAGAAATTCAAAAAATGTATACAAAATAACTCTGTGGCAAACATCGGACATGCGAGAATATTCAAATTCTCATGAATTTTCCTTATGGAGGCTCAGATGCCCATGAGTGGTAAGCGTTTTGGCCCATAGCTCACAGATGTATTGTAAAGATGGCTGACAGTAGAAATTCAGAACTTTTCAATCTTTCTCAATTACAAGTGCCCAAATCAATTACAAAAGTAAAAACCACGACTCCTTAACAAATTAACTACAACGCAGGAGTGTTGATTAGCTCTAATATCATGAATACTCTGGATGCTTCCGCTCTATATGACTTGACTGCACTGATGCCAATACGCGGAAGCAGAAGGGGCATAATTTGTCTGCAATGTTGCGAATAATTCATCTGTCAATACTAATTTCTGTTCATTTAGCAATAGAAAAGTAAGCTTTACAGGTCGCCCATATACGCTAGATGGCACAGGAGTGTTCGGTGAGTTTGTCCTAGCCTCCAACTCCTGACTAAATCTTTGTTTTTGTCTTGTTATTATTTCCTTTCTTTTCCGATGATTTCGCTGCCGCTGTAATTTAGAACCACCACTGTGATACTAGTTAGTCACGGAAACCGGTGATTAACGTATAGATAGCCCTTCTCTCAATCCAAATCCTAAACCACATTCACATTAGAATCTTTAGAGAGCGTTGTGCTTCCAATGAGCAATTATGAACGTTGCTCAAATGACTTTCCATAACAAAACATCCGCTCTGAAAGAGTTGATGTGAGGTAATTCATGAAACTTTGAAGGAATTGCAATATAAATGAATAAAAACAGAATAGCAAACTTGAAAAATAATACTGATGATAGATAGAACAAAGTGTCTCAGCCTCGCTGATGTGTGCGTAACAGCTAGCCTTTTTGATATTTCAAAAAAAAGGCGATGAGCATTATTTATTTCTTCCGACAATTTTTTTTATTATAAGTTACTGCACAGTCTTGCTCCGGCTAACGCTTCAACGTCTAAGTAGTCTTCAAGGCAAATGATCCGATTCGATGGCCCACAGTCGTTCATCTTTGCGTTATGAGTTTCCATGATCATATCGAGCCAAATATTCATTATTTCACAACAGTATCACCTTACTGATTAGCGCAGAAGGGATTGTCAGTGAAACGACATTCAGTCAACAATGACAATTTTCAAGACAGTTGCTTTAGATCAAACGATGTAGCCGACTGAGGTTGCGTCGTTCGAACGATGCTCCACCTACCTATTCACCATTCGAGTAGAATGACAGAGAAGACAAAGCCCGCCACGAGGACGAACATGTGTCAGTCGGAATGCTGTCGCAGTGGTGCAATGGTAGCAAGCGCCCTCGGTATGGTGAAACATGACTTCCCACTCCCGTCTGAGGCCGAGCTCTTAGAAAAGACAGTGAAATTTTGAAAAACCTTGAGTTTTTTTTCGAGCCAACTTGTCATGTGGTCTGGTAAGGGTAATGAAAAGTGAATTTATTTGTCGATAACTATATATAAGGAGTGTGAAGCTCCCGAGAGAACTGATTATGAAAAGATCGACAGACGACGGGTTCTGCCCGGCTGATGAGTCTGTAAGGACGAAACACGTGTCTCGGGCTGTACAAGAGCCTTTACCAGACCACATGACATGTTGGCTCAAATAATAATGAAAGAATCTATTGAAATTTGAGCGTGGTCTTAATAAAGCACTCGAAGGAAAGGCTTGAATTTATTTGATCAAGAAAGCTCACAACAGTATAGAAATCGGACCGTTCGTCGAATAATTCCCATCTTCCCAGCTGCTCTTCAAGATGATGGATTAGTCTCTGTGTTCAAGCTGATTATCTACAAATAGAACATTAAACATTCAATGATATACAGTGGAATTAAGTATGACTAAAAGGAGAATAGTACTAGTGTGAGGGAATAACTGCTATATAATTCTTGCGTGAACATATGTCAAGGTTTTTAGATTTTCTCTTTAGTTGAGGCTTGATTGCACTCAATTCCAAAATCAAAATTCTCCATCACTTCACGAAGAATTGTTTGTGTAACTGTTTCAACTAATAACTTCAAGTAATTAACACAGAACAACCACATTGCGCAAAAGTACTGTCATCCGCGGGGTTCGAACCTGCGCCCTCCGAAGAGGACTGCGACCTGAACGCAGCGCCTTAGACCACTCGGCCAGAATGACGATGTGGGTCACGTTATAACGGATCGTTTTGTTGTTTTGCTTCAAAATTCAATGAAGGCCTACTCACAGAACATCAATGAGTCGAAACACCGAAATGTATTGTGCGTCTTCTTGAACAAGTCTCTTAAGTGTTCGGATGACCGTGTACACCGGTAGTGCGAGCCCCATCGTAATTACACTCAATTGAACCTCACACTGATGCACACCATGCAGTACGTCTGAAAAATGACCCTCCTGGTGGAAAAAAGTTGATTTGTCGGGGAAATTCTTAACTGGACGAATACTTGATCACACAACCAAGCAACAATGTTTGATCAATGTTCCGATTCTATAAGTTGTATCGTCGCTAGAGTTCGTGAATAAATAGTTCGTTGTATTTTAGTAATACCTAATGATCTGTGTTCGCAAACGAAGAAAAGTATCTCCAGTAATTCTGAACTACTGGAATCACGCGGTATTCATTTGGATGCTGATTTTTATCTGTGATCTATTTATTCTAAAGTGATGCCTATGTTAATGATTACAAATGTGCTTTCGCTGGCACCAGTGGTATACTATTCTAAAACATCCTTTTTCATGTGTAAACAACAGTATTAGAGATTGTGAGAACGTTTAACTCCTTCACGCCGACGTGCTAGGTTTCGTAGAAAACCGCGCGACGTAAAGTCTCACTCAGGTACTGTAATGGCGGCGTCGCCTCTCGTGGGAAAGCAGGCGCGGACAGGTAGCGTGCATGCGCAAATAACGGCAGCGTCGCATCTCGCAGGTTTCGTGGTTGATACGTTAATGGCTTAAGCCGTTTCAGCGAGTGGCTCTGACGAGGCGGACGATACCACCGAAACGTACGTAAACCACTGACGTGATAGCTTGGTGAAAAAGTTTTGAGAAAATGCATATGGCTTTTTTGTGTGTCTGCCATTTTTTGTGTTTTTAGGCTCATTTGAAAGCCAGTCTTCTCTCTCGTTGACTGGTTTAAAATTTTTCTACTTATTTCAAGACGCTGTTAGCAAGCGGACAAATTAGGTTGCTGATGATGAACAAATGGCTGTTGATTTCAAAAGCAACGGTGGCAACGCATCAATCTGGCTTAGAGCGAAGGCAGAGTCGAAAAAGTATGGTGCACAGGTGGTTTAAAAAGTTTGACGAAGGTGAACAAAGTTTGGAAGATCAGCCCTGTTCAGGTCGTCCAAAAGAAGTTGATCGTCAAGCTGTACTCGAAGCGTCTGAAGAAAAGCCGTCTTTAACAACTCAGTCATTCATTTCTTCAACAGCGAGAAATCGGAATTTTATGCTAGCGGAATTGATCTTTTGCCGAAGAAATGGCACAAAGTGCTTGAAGTTGAAGGTGAGTACTTTGAGTATTAGTTTCGTCTTTGTTCGGATGTAATAGGTGCATAAACGAATGTTTTACAAGAATTTTCTCAGAACTTTTTCCCCAACCTAATTTCAACCTCGAAAAGGCTTTGAACATTTTCACAGTTTATATTAAATATTTTTCGCGAATTTTAGAAACAGTGAATCAAAGTATGGAAACTATTTTTCATCTCGCGCAGAATATTTCCCACTGTCATATCTTCCTAGTGTCAGCTTTACAACACTGTGTTACATGCGTATTGCTCCATGAGCACCTTTGTCATCTTTTTTCTTTTGAAATTAGTGCACTTGGTATCAACCCGAACGACACATTTTGACAGTTCACATATCCATTTCGTAATGCCTTTTCACTCTTTCAATGTTGTTCAACATGCAAACGTTCAACCCCATGCCAGTTGAATAGCAATGACCCTTATATTGTCATACTTTTGTTTTCGACTGTTTGAGACCTCGCTCAAAACAATGTAATTTGATAACATAATTAGAGCTTTTCGAGGTCTGTTATGGCATTTATGCCCTCGCAAAGGGCTGGCTGAACCGAAAGACACCGTCCTACTGATGAAGCTGTAATGCCGGAACACGTGTCTTTCACTGCATAAGTGCCATAACAGACCTCATGAAACGCTCCAGATAATTCATCAGATTGCATTGTTCTGAGAGCTGTCTCAAGAAACTCGAAAAGAAAATGTACGACTGTGCTTTATGTGCATTACGTCGTTTGAGCATTGTCTTGAATTTAGAATTCCTGATATGGCATGTTTAAGCTCAGAATAACCCGTTTTAACTTAGATAAGAACGATAAGATTCTAAAAAAGGTTGTAATGCCGAAACATGTGTCTTGCACTGCATAAGTGCTCTATCAGACCTCTAAAAGGCTCGAGATATGTCTACAGAATCTAAACATTTTCGTAAACGAGCAATAAACTTATCTTTCGTTTTGAGTGTTTTCTTAAGACCACAGCTCAAATTTCAATATACGGGAGTGGAGCAACCACACAGGATTGGCAAAAGACAAGAAAGGGTAATTGCCAGACTGGCGAGGTAGCAAGATCGAAACACGTGTATCGGGCTCTATGAGTTGGCCCTCTTTGATAGACCACTGACATGGGTGGCTCAAAAATAATTACCAGACAATAACTAATGTTACCCGGTTTAATGAATTCTGTAATTCTGTAGGCGATGAAGTTATAAGGCAGCTTTGTCATCAGACTGCTTTCTGCAGTTGTTCTAACTCAAAAAGTCATCGAGATTTCTGAAGAAATAGTTATCTGCTGGCGATATGTCTGCAAAGCTTGGTGAATGAGACAAAGTTTCATAGTCCAACTTGGCTTGTTTCATGAAGCGTCGGCAGTGCGGCTTTTTCCCGCTTAATAACGATATCTACGCGGCTATTCGTTAAAACCTCGTGACCACCTATCTTTGTCCTATTGAGCTGCAAACCTCAGATCCTACATAAGCGGCGAATGAATTGCCTTGTTTCATCCCATGATCATAGCTCGGGTCTATTTCTCATTCACTTCAAATCTATACAAGACAAATGGAGAAGCTCCAGTATCTCCATCGAATATTAGATATAAAATTCTCTTTCGTATTTGATTTTAGGCTACAATTTTTTTTCTTACAATCTTCTTTAAGCCAAACACGAGGTGTTACAATAGGTTTTATTTGACAACTGACGTTTCGGCAGTTCGCCTTCTTGAGAGCCTGAAAAGGTCAAATTGTCCGCAATCCAACAAGCCAAACACCTCCAACACTCCCTTAGAAAAAGTCACCAGACCTAGATTTCAATCGCATCACGCACAAAATCAACTCTCAACATACTCACCGCTTTTTTTATGTTTTCCACTGAATTGTTCAAGTGGAGACCACCGGAAGGAGATCACATGGGCTCGTAATGCACCTTACCCTTCAAAATAACAGTCTTGTACACTGACTAAAATCACGTGTGATAACGAGACACTCCTCCCTGCGGTTCATAGTTGGATTGGTGGTATCATTCCAATGTGCTTCAAGAAGTTTTCCCGCTGATGTTTTTTGTTCTTGCCCAAGGACGGTGACTTCAATCTCAAAATCAGCTCCGTCGTGTTTCTGTTCTCTATGCATCCCTAGCGGGGTGTTCCGTCAATTAAGACGCCCTTCAGCTAGGTGTTCTTCTATGCGGGCATAGAGCGGCTTACCCGTTTCGCCAATATATTTATCGCTACACGCTTTGCAAGAGATTAGGTAGACTGAACCTACGCTCATGCAATCACCGTCTCTGCCGTTAGAACATATTTTACAATCTTTCATTATACGGAGACGATCATATAAGCGGTTGCGAACTAGTTGGCGTTTTAGAGTATTCGGTGGTATCTCAGTAAGAGCCACTATTGCTCTACACTCGCCCTTTTCAAACAGCGTTCTATAGCTGTACTAATCTCATTTGAAAAGAACGGGAGGATGAACGGGATTTTCCTTTCATTCGAGTTTTCGTTCGGAGAAGTACTATTTACTCTAAACCTAAGCCGAGGGGCTACAAATTCGTACCTATCAGACCTATCAGAAGTGGCCAATTTCACGGATTCTACTCTCTGCTCCTCCCCAGTACATACGTTGCTGCTGTTCGAAACATGTTCTTTACTAGCGCCTTTTTCGTATGTGAGGGATGAGAAGAGAGATAGTGAACCTTTTACTACTTGGCTTCCGGTACCACTTTGTGATGTAGCCGCTCTCGCTTAAACTTATTTGCAAGTTTATGAAAAAGAGCCAATGATCTTTTGGTATCTCACGGGTATATTTTATATACCCTGAGTGTTCATTCAACAATCTAAAGCAATCATCTAGCTCCTCTTGGTGGAATAGATAACCAAACAGTCATCTACATACCTACAGTAGAGTAATGGCCGGAGATCCATTACTGGTGCTTCCACTTTCGACATAAAGGCAATCGCTAGGCTAGGTGCCAGTCGCTGCCCCATTGCCAGCCCTCTGATTTGTGCGAAATAATTCCCGGACCATCTGAAGATTGAGTAGTTCAGGCACTCTTTTAATAGGACTATGAACTGCTCAATCGACAAGCCATACATGTTTACAGCTCCCGGGTGTTGTATCAGAAGCTGATGTGTGGCTTGCAATGCGGAGTCATTCGATACGTTGGTGAATAGAGCAGTGACGTCGAATGACTCCATAACGTACGCGTTGTTCGGGTTCGCGTTACGCAGACGATCTAGGAACATCTGAGTGCTCTTCAGATGGGCTCGAATGTGTTCTAGCAACTGGGATGTTATTAAAGTCAAGAACCATGCTATCCTATCCGTCGGTCCGCCTACACAGCTGATGATAGGTCTAACTTTGAATATAGATGGATCGTTAGACATTAGATCATCAGTAAATGCTAACTTATGTGTTTTCATAAGTAAGTATAAGACAGGACATGTTGGTGAGTGGATTTTCAATTGAGAAATGGTAGATGGTCTTAGGCCTGCCGCTTTTGCCGTACAGACCCACTCATCGTCTAATTTGCGGTCTTGCCTTTTGTATTCCTTTACAGAAGATGATCGACAAAGCGAAGCATCTTCGAGATGCTTATTGGTTATTGCGATATCTAACTGTCGAGGAATCAAAACAGATTCTCCACCCTTATCACTAACTGATAGCCTTATTCTTCCTCCCTTATCAACTCTCCAACCTCTTTCACGCCACCCTTTTGTAGCTCGGTGAGGTTCGACTGGAATCTTTTCGCACGATAGTGAGTGAGGGTTTTGAAAATCTTTTCCGCAAACCGGAACTTTCCATCAACCTCCTCGTTGGGGTCTTGTTGTCTAAAGAACGACTGAGGAAATGATGGTATTGGTGAAACCTCTGCATGCTGTTCATTCCTATTAGTCTCTTCAGCTCAGGCTTTTTTACGGAGTTGATATTGCAAATCATGTAAGCCACATGCAACCATACGCAAGGACACCTTAGAAATAGGTCGAGATGGTGAAAAGCTTGAACCCAATTCTGATAGAGAGCGCGCACCATCAGGGAGAGTTATGCCTCCTATCACAGTAACACTTGAATTTCTTGGTGCATTACTTGTCCTATTGTGACTCGCATGTTCTTCATTAGCGGTATCCGTATGCCTCATCAAAATCATGTTATGCGATCACTCTAAAGATCATCGAATTTTCTCCGTAAAGTATCTTTAGCATTCAACCTAATGGAATCGCAAACAATTTGGACCCACCAACTGATTTTATGCTCGATGCGATTGAAATCTAGGTCTGGTGACTTGTTCTAAGAAAGTATTGAAGGTGTTTGATTTATTGGATTGCGTAAAATTTGACCTTTCCAGGCTCTGAAGAAGGCGAACTGCCGAAACGTTAGCTGTAAAATAAAATTTATGTAATACCCCGTGTTCGGCTTGAAGAAGAATATAAAAAATTGTATTGAAGCATGCCGAGGTTAATAGACAGTCGGTCTTGGGAATTGCTACAATTTTTTTCCACTCATTACTCGCGTTGATATAGCACAATGTGTGTTGTTGAGTTCGAATCGAACGCAGGTCAAACTGCACATTGTCATTCCCGAATTTACGGCATTATGACTCATTAAGATTTTCTATGACATAACAATTACAAAGTACAGTAACCCTAATGGCGTAGACTGTGTGCTCAAATACCCTCCATCTAGGAGGCCAATGTAGATCGTTGAGACTTGGTTACAGTGACAAATCACTATCCCTGATAAACATTGCTGTCGTTGATGAGATTCTGTTCATTTTTATACACTAGTGGATTATACGAAAGTAGCGTAAATTGAGTTAAGACGGGAGTCATCTACCATGTCTGGAAACTAAAAATGTCCAACCTCTTATGAAATCGTAATAAATACCTGAAAAATCCAATATTAATCAATTGCTGTGGTTACTATTGAGTGGCTTGTCATATACGAATTGATTAAACTAACATTAGTGCACTGGGCTATTAGTTGACAACAATTCATGAACACTTCTGCTGATTTCCTAATACTTACAGTGGAACACAAGAGCATAAGTTTCACCACGAAGCATTTGACATTCAACTGATTGAAAAATACATGTAAGTTACAGCAAATTTTACTCGGCGTCGGTTCCTTTGGAGGATTGTTTCACCTCAAGGGATCGACGGAACCGAGGGAGGGTGCTACTGATGAGTCCCAATAGGACGAAATAGGCGCCTATATAGCACTAGACCTATGGCTCAAAATATGTATATCCTTTACAGCAAAGTGATAATAATAACAGACTTGCACTTAACTCGCGTGACGTCACCTTATTTGAGCGACTAATCACGCAAAAACTCTACAACTTCTCACAATAACATTAAATATGCCTTGTTCACCAGCTGTCGGCAAGTTCATTTTGAATAAAAAAATTGTACATTGACGTCTATCCGCAATACATTGTAATAAGGATTTGTAAGTTGGTAACAAAATAAGAAACGAAACTAGTTAGAATTGCGTGATATCGCAAAAACGAAGATAGGATGTACATCCACAGAATGAAATGTCACAAGTGATCACTTTCCCTCACCAAAAGCGATGATCGCTTCTAAGATTGTTGACATGGTTTCATTCATAGAATGTTCGAACGAGGAAAAAACATTGACTACTGGAGCGTGGTCGAGAAGTTACGATTTTCATCTTGCAAAGGATTTCGGTATTCTGTCAAAAGCTCGTCACGAACAGAGTGGCGTGCCTGATAAAGAACAGTGCATTGAATTAGACAATGCACTAATTAGTTAAGCGGAGAATTCTATCCGCAAAATCGATTGATATACTGTAACAGTGGTCGAGTTTCATATCTATGCAAATTATATACATATATATATATATATATATATATTAACTTTCTTCTATCGCTTTCGTGAAGAAATTGGGCCAACTAGTCAGTGGTCTTCCCTTAGAGCGCTTGACTTTCCGAAAATCCAGTCGGTAACGGCTCTCGTCCATTGGTTGTCGTTGAGGCGAATCACGTGCCCGGCCCGCCTTATTCTCGATATCCTGGCGTGTAGAACGGCGCTTCTGGTTTTCGATCGTTGACGTAGGTTGAAACTACGAATCCCTTCTTTCATTTACGAGATATGGGATACTCCTAGCAACGACCTTTTGACTGCGCCATCAAAAAAGCCAAGTGATCTTTCATCCTGCTCACGTCTCGAAGAGGTTTCTGCTTCATACGTTAAGGCAGAGATAATCGTCGAGTCGAAAAGATGGGCACGGAGTCGGATGTTCTTAGTCTTCTTTACTACATCTTCGATGCCCTTCAACGCTCCTCAAGCCGCTCGTTCCCTCCTGCTCAACTCTGGAGGTAGGTCGTTCATCTTGTTGATTTCACGACCTAGATAGACGTAACTGGAGCATTCGGAGATTGTAGTTTCGTTTAGCTTGAATGAGGCATTCAAAAACCATCCGTTTCTCATGAACATCGTTTTCGTTAAATTTAGTTGAAGACTAATCTTTCCACAGGCGTTATCGAAATCGGTCAATATTCGTTCCGCTTGGCTGAAATTTGGTGTTATGAGAAAGATATCGTCAGCAAAGCGAAGATGGTTTAATTGTCGACCGTCAATTTTCACTCTCATATCGTCCCATTCTAATGCTCGCATGACGTTTTGTAGGGTGGCAGTAAATAGTTTTGGCGAAATTTTATCGCCTTGTCGAACCCCTCTTCTTAAGTGAATGGTGATATTGTTGTAGAATGGGGATATTTTGGTCGTGAAACTTTATAAAGCTCACGAAGGACCATTATGTACCGAGTAGGGACGCCCTGGTTATCCAGAGCCTGTATAATCGCTTCAGTTTCCACTGAATCAAAGGCTTTCTTCAGATCGATTAAAATGAGACAGAGTGGTTGTTTGTACTCTCGTGAAACTTCAATTTGTCTTGAAATCGTGTGGATGTGGTCTATGGTACTAAATCCTCTTCGGAACCCTGCATGTTCGCATGGCTGTCCTTCGTCCAGTGTTCTATCAATCCTGTTTAGGATAAATCGAGTAAAGAGCTTATGGACAGCGGACAGCAAGCAGACTGGGCGATAATTGCCTATGTCGTGAAAGTCTCCTTTTTGAACAACAATACGGTCTTGCTGGTTTTTCATTGAATGGGGACTTTGCATTCTGACAGGTAGCGAGTGAAGTGCCGAGTGTTGATGAGAACTGGCGGCAGATTCTCCACATGTTCTGGTCTATTTGTGTCTGGACCGGGTGTAGTTCTGTTCTTCACCGACGATATAGCATGTCGCATTCCGGAAGGGAGGACGGTGGAACGACTTGTTCAACCTCTTTCAATTTATATGGCAGTAAGATGATATGACTAGCGAAGAGATCCGAGTGTATTGGTGAATGATTTACTCCATAGCCCTTCTCGTAGTTGTAAGTGTCCCGTTAGGGTGTCGGAAAGGAATCATCTTGATCTTCTTATTGACGAAGCTTCGCTGGGCTTTGCGAATACTCTTCCCAAGTTCTGCAGATTCTGCCGTAGCTGCTACTCTTCTCTCTTTGAGATTTTCCTTTATCGCTTCTCTGCAGCGTCTCGCAAGTTCGGAGGTAAGGTTTTGGTTGCTGTAGCTCAAGCTATTCCACGTTCACGTATCAGCTCGAGAGTCTGCGGAGACAAGCGTCTCTTCGTGACCTTAGGGCTCTCTGCTTTCATAGCGCTAACGAGAAGATATTCAATGACTCGATCGTATTCTTCGTCGATATTGTCGACAACGGTATCTTCCCAAGAGCCGACTATTGATTTGAATACATCCCAGTTTATAGTAGTTCTGAGTCTTCGTTGTTTGAATTTAGCGGCTTTTTCTTCTCTCCTCGAAAAGCGGGAAGTTGCGCTGAGGATGCGATGGCCTGATACCGTGCAGAACTTAGGAACAACAGCGACATCGGTCAGGCAAAACCTTTGATTTGCTAAGATGTGGTCCATTTCGCTATGGTTCTCTCCATTGAAGAGACTCCCACGTCCAATGCTGAGGAAGAGATTTTTGGAATTGCGAGATACCACGGATGGTTTGGGTCGTCATGATAAAGTCAGATAGCTTCTCACCCTGTTCATTATATTCTAGTCCGTGGGCCCCTATGTGACGTTCTTCAGACGTTCTTCTAGGTCCAGTTTTTTGCGTTAAATTCCCCGACAATGACCCTGAAGAATGTATGATCTTCTCTATAGAATTTTTCGAGTTCATATAGAACGCTTCGACTTCGTTGTCGTCATAGCTTGATGTTGGTGAGTAAGGAACCAAGATGGTCAAAGCCGGCATAGAACCACATCGTTTCAACCGTAATCGTCCGATACGGGTTGTCAGTTGTTCAAACGAGACAATGTTCACGGTAAAATTCGATTTGACGAGGACGCCAATGCCGCCGACACCTCTGCGATCGCATGTTCCAAGGAACAGTTCTTTCCGGTGTCATCAACAACGTGAAAAGGGTGGCGCCTTCTCATCTCAGCCAGACCAATGACGTCGTAGCTTATTCTTCTTGCTTGAATCAATAGATCTTCTGCAGCGGATTCGGGAGCAAAGGTTCTCGCATTGTTGGTACAGATCGTCATTTTAGTCCGTTTCGATCTTGGTAGCCTAGTTTGGCCCTGAAATTTTAGCAACCTCTCCGTGCACATCCTACCTGACGCTGCCGTACCAGGGGCTCTTTCGGGGTCAGGGGAATGAGACCCATATTTGTTACTGTTTTTGGCACTTTGATACCCAACGTATAGCTAGCCAGGCTCTAAACGTGGGGGCTAGGTACCCAAGAGTGGCTTGCCAGTCTCTCTCGGAGGAGCGGGAGGAGTTTATTTATTGGAGACAACTCCTAACCGCCTCCCATGTACTTCCCAGCCGCTTGATTGCAGGCTTTTGGTCGACTTGACTCGTAGAAATAAAAATTCTGTCAAGTCGGCGCTGCAGAAGCAGAGAGCTCACTCCCTGAATCTACCTGCGCCGCTGGGAAACAAACGGTCGCTTTTGGTTCGCGTTTATTCCCATATCCACCACCTGGGGACGCACCACGTGCCCTCGCGATTAACCGGGCGGGATTCCACAAAGAGGTAGGTTCGTGGCAATATAATACCTTTTTCAAGTGTTTTCTCGAATCACGCTCAAATTTCAATATTTTATAATTATTATTTAAGCCAACATCTCAAGTGGTCTGTTTATGGGCTCTTGCAGATCCGGATATATGTGTTTCAGCCTTGACAGCCTCGTCAGCTGAGCAGACCCTTCGCCTTCAGCCAGTCCTCTTGGGATTCTCCAGTCCCCCACTTAGAGTGGGCAAAGACGAACAATTTACACTGCAAACAAGTGAAATAAATCGCTAGATGGGCAGTTCTGTACACTCGACTTATGTCATGTTGGCTCAAATGATAGTTATGAGATTATTGAAATTTGGTCTTAAAAACACTCGAAACAAGTGGTATGATATTTTAGAAATAGCAGCCAAGAGCAGTCAAGAGTGAAACACTACTGGTCCAGTGATATCACTTGACAAAGGTGTAAATCGTTCGTCGCCCCCTACTCCAGGTAGGGGACTAGAGCTTTCCAGAGGATAGGCTAGAGACGAAAGGCCTGCCGACTGGCGAGACTGTCAAGGCCGGAAAACGTGTATCGGGCCGAGCAAAAGCCCATAAATAGACCACATCATATGTATTGATCTTTGACATAGGTCGCAACTTCGGATTCTTCTCCTTATTTGCGAAAAACGTGATACTCCTAGCATCGACCTTTGGACTGCCCGTTCAATAATCCAAATGATCTTTCATCCCGCTTACGTAGGGACCACGTTTCTGCTCTTTTTTTTTATTCGGGAACAAATGAAATCCGATCTCGTTTGCTTAACAAGAAGCCTTCATATGCTTAGGCTCAAACCACCACATGAACGACAATTGCGAAAGCGAGAAACATATGTAAGTGAACTCAGACCTAAGCGCAAGTTCTAATCTGAGCTATGGCTTAAGTCCAAGCTAAAGTATGTGCTTAACTCAAAGTTATAAACTGAGGGTGTCTTAAGGAATGATCACTAGCATAACGTATAATTGTCGGCTTTGCGCGATCTTGCTATGTGGAATTTATCGTTATCGGCACAAAATGAGTCTAAAACCAGTGTAAAAGAACCTTTATATAACAACTTTAAGCATCGAGAGCAACATGACGATAACAGGAAAAGTGTAGGCTATCAACGATGAGAAGATAACGGGACCAATAAGTAAAGATAAAATCATGGGTAGGAAACTGCATTGAATCAAGAGTTATAGGCTGCAATAAACCGATGAATAATATGAAGAACAAGTACCATATATTGTAGTACAAAAACGGTACATGAGATTGATATGATAAACACAAGGCAACCTGTTACACACGAAACAAAAGAATTCCAAGAAAAAAAACAAAAGAAAGAAAAAACAAAAGAATTGGTGATTCTAGATGTGGTAGTAAGGAAATTCCAATCATGCAGTCGTCAACTGCAACAAAGACAAATCCACTATATCATGATCTGAATAAATTCAGATATCTCAACGTCCTACTTTGTTTCCCGTGCACCCTTTTCATATGCTTAAATCATTAAGTAGCAGATGCAAATGAAATGAAACTGGAAGTGAAGAAACGAAGTTACTTTGCACAGGATAAATTAGGCGTTCAACACATCAAAATTCGTGATTAATCATTGACTAAACTGTGATTTGACGTTTTCGACAAGTGCATTCACCGCTTCGCATCTCAAACCTATGAAACATGTCATTCATTCATATTGGCGTGTTTTCGCACTATCATGCTGTGTTCCTCCGTCATTTACTGGTTCTTTTTTGGTTGCTTAATCAAAAAATCCTTCCCGTGATTCTTGTGTGTGGGCGCCTCGATCGAGAATTGTCACTTGGACATTTGGAAGCTTTCCCGTTGTTAACGAAAGAATACGGGTATGTTTCCAACGTTCTCAAGAACATTGATAGGCGAAACTTGTAACAATACACAACATCGCAATTACAAAGCACTGGCACTGAATTTCATTCCTTCAAATATTCTGTTTTGATAGAAAAAAAGTAACTGAATTCTCTTTGGCAACGTTAGAACGTAAATGGTCTGCCCTTGTGAGTATCCTCATGGTGACGTAGAGGTTGCGTACCTCTGCACTGTCTGTAGTATTCCGACCACTTGAAGATGGACCTAAATGGCAATGTACGATGAAACCGTCCTAAACCAATCTAAACAAGCAAATCACAAAAAAATTATGGTTATATATGACAAATTTCGTCATAGCCAATATGTTTTTTCCATGGTATTGCAGCATGGTCTCTTCTTTATTGAAAATCTTTCGCAAAAAAAAGGCACAGATTAGTTTTAAATGAGGCTACGAGAACTCTGATTCAATAAAATACTTGCTAAGTACAATTAGAAAAAAAGGACTATAAGATGTTAGGGTAATAGACTCTAACCTGCATAATATAAAAAATAATTTCTCTTTGTTAGCCGTTTACCTTTTCAACTCCCATTTACGCTTTAGCTCTCTCTGCATCTCGTTCATCATTTTTGAACGCTTCTCCCTTATTCCGTGGTACTTCAATGCCTACTTAGAAATCTCATTCCTTTTTTTACAAATGCAGACAAGATTTTCGTGGTCTCAGTTTCAGTGAAAAAGAGTCATAGAAGCAAAAGAAATCCACTCAGGTGTCATAAACTTCCATGAATTCTCACTCCCGTAAAACGCACGATACAATGATTTGGTCCTTTTCTGTTAACGGGTTTTGGAAGGGACCCTGCTAGGCAAAAACTTCTTTTAGACTTTTGCTAGTCAATCAAAGGCTTAAATCTCGTGGTATTCAAGAATATACTTGGCCTTCCTACAGCGTGGATGATTTTGAGAAATTATGTTTCACACACACCGTGCTCTTCCATTATTATTGTCACTACATTTCGTTGAACAAACCTTTCCACTGAACTATTACCAACCACGATAAAGCGTAAATTTTGAAAGTTTCGAAAGTATAATTGTTTCTTAGAGAAACCTTACAGCGTTGCAGCGAAGAAAATAAACTCATGTTTCACAAGCGTCGCTCAATGTCGTGCTTATATTCACGGGACAGAGCTTCTCCCTTGGATAGTTAACAGTCACTTGGTAACGTAAATGTCAAAAACTTCACACTTGTTTGTGTTGAAAGTTCTTCAGCTTCGTGTTATATTCAACCTCAAGAGATTTGGTCTCCCACATATCTTCCTCCTTTTGGATCTCGCAGCGACTTTCCCGTAGTGTACATATATAGAGCCACGAAGCGCTTGCTGATGGCAGTGGTACTGTTAGTCTTTTTCCTTACGATTTCAAAGCCGTGTGATCCCGTACAACTCATGCAAAAAATTACTTTCGTTTACTAAAGTTTTGAAAAAAGAGCTTTACTTCCGCGACACTGAATTGCGCAGAATGAACTTCCCCTACCAGCAATTAGATTTATATTGATGCTCCTCGAACTAACAATTCTCAAAGCAACATATTTCTACAGGTAATAGTTGTCGCAAGACTTTGAACGGCGCGGTACTTATCAGAAACACTGTCAGCTTTTCCATTTCATACGTACAAGAAGAACAATCACAAGAGGCGGCACGTGATTTTTCTCGACGATTTGAGGATTTGTCGAGCACTGTATACTGCTCACACATTCTGTACTCACTTATGTCCCACATACGTTTCACATCCGTATTTAGATGGATTATCGAAGTGATAAACTTATTAAAAAAGCGCTAATAAAGTTTGAAAGGACAAAATTAGAAATAAAAGACCGACTTTACACACCATAGTAAAGCTTTCAGCATCTCCAGGTCCTCTGTAACTCAGAAGGTCATTGCTGATTTCTCCTGAAAGATCACAGGTATTGCTACTGCAGTACTATTCACCTTTTCAAGCGAAGGCATACTGCTCAACTTAAGATTGACATAACTACGGAAAATACATGCGATATAGGTAGCGTAGGCCAGTAATAAGATGAACGAATCTTCTTCCAGATCCAAGCAGAGTAAATGATTCTATTCATCGTCGTTTTGTGCAAGCGAGAGATCTCTGCTCGCTTTTCTTAGATCGTTATACTGCAATAATTCAAATGGTGCGTTGGCAAAAACGAGGAAAAAAGGCACAGTACTGATCAATGTCTTGTTGTGAGATTTTGTGTATGATAAAAAGCAAACCTACATGATTTCCGGCTGATTTGCTGCTGTCGCAAGGATACTTTTTACATTGTGTACGCTTGCTGGCGCAATGATCAACTATCTGTAGCCTCCTACGTTGAATCGCTGGACGTGTACACTCACTACTCGCTCTGTAAAGATTGAAAAGCATTATTTAATCAGCAACAACAAAGCAGTATGACGCAATGAATAATAGCGCTCTGCAACATACACGTGGTTGATGAGTTTATTGTTTGCTCCCGAGTATAAAGTTTATCAAGCCGTCCATTCCACTGCGGTCATCGAAGTGATATTAGATTTGTCTGGAAGGACAGCAGCACCAACTTCATACATCGGTAGGCCATCATGAGTCATTTGTCAATTTCACATATTCGTTCAGTGACATCAAACGATGCTCAATTAGGCCGATAGCACTATGCATTTCTCGGGGATAAATCAACGCCGAGAGCTTTCTTTTTCTGACAACGAGGCAGCTATGAAGTAAGCTATGTTGTAGTGTGGTTGCATGAATCACATCGGAAATGCGTATCCGTGATGATTAGCATATCTACAAGGCGAAGACACGATTATGAAGTGAACGAAGATTGGGAAGAATTAGAAACAAGTGCGAAAGAACGATTTGCAACTGATTCCAGAACTCTTTTTTGGATATGAAAAACGTCTCTATTGTAGTTCTTGACGGCTATTGAACGTTGACGCAAAAATAGTAGCTGTTCACGCTACTATGAGATTTGTAGATAATTCTTGCAATGGGTTTTCTCTGCATACGTTGTTGATATATACCTATTTCAAAGTTGTCTCAAGGGCTTGCTACGATTTGATGTTTGATATTCTTCTTGACACTCAGCTCACCTTGAGTCTAATTGACGATACGTCCTTCTGTCATGAGAACCGCGTCGTTTGACTTCATGACCTACGCAAACGTTAGCTGAAACAATAACAATCATTTGAGGATTGCCCATATGCGGGTCATCCTAAACAGTTTGAAGCGCTTGCTACTAGAATTGTGATCGTTTGTGAAATGAAGAGTCGAATGAGTGCATCAGCAATTAACAACGACCACTTGAAGGCTACAATCAAAGCAGCTCAATCAGGGACCACTTGACGGGTTTCAGAAAAGTCAAAATTCACGGATGTACAATCATCCACTGCCTTGGACAGTGCAACGGTAAACACCTCGGCAGACGAGTGTCGAATGGACCAATAATTGCATACGAGATGATCGTTAAATAAACTCCTCTAGACTTCACTTGCAGAGCAACAGGAAACTCCTCAATCTGCTTGGACAAAAGTTAATCCTCTCATATAAGAGACGCGGTTCTTGAACATTCTATAAAGGCGAATTACTTTGACAACGTCATTGAAACAAACCTGGCCAATTGTACGATATAAGTGTTGTGGACACTCGACTCGAATGACTGTGGTTTTGAGGAAAATGATAATGTTGCAAGCTTTTTCAAAGTAGATCTTTACTACAGCCTTCTTTGATTTATCAGTAGACGCAAGCAACCTTATCTATGCCAAGGTGAATTGGTAAACCAGCAGTAAAATTACTTTCACTTTGCCATAAATTCCAAATTCCCTCTTCCTAAATCAGCACATATTACAGTTTTGAAGACAATAAGGATCTGAAAAATGAAAGAAAGTATATCTACCATCACAAATTGCTTTGAGATTTGGTTTAGCTTTGAATCTCTTACCTTCTTCGTACGCATGACGAAATGGTCTGGAAAAGACTTTTAACGAAACCGTGAACGTCCCCATTTGTCTTCCGTCTCTGAAAGGAATTTATACTCAGGATATAGCCCGTTCTTTACACATTACTCCTTTGTAGAAAAAAAGCTTTGGTCAGGGTATTGCTGCAGAATACCACATTGGTATACAGAGATGGTCATAAGATCTGGATGAAGTAGGGCCTTGTTCCCTGAAAAAATCTCCTCAGCGTTCTGTAGCCGCGAAAATAAGATTATATTTTCATAGTTGAAGCGCTTATTTTGCTCGACTCGGCTCTGTGGGCAAATTTCCATCAAAAGTTTACTAACCATTTGTTTAGGAATTCTGGTGAATCTGAAACTATACTTGATATCAATATGCCTACTGTTACCGCACTACTATTAGTACAAAACAAAACAACAATGTTTGTTAGTTTTTTTATATTTGAAAAGTGGGCTGTCCAATGAAAGCACAAGATTGACAATGAAGTAAAACTACTGACAACTTATTTACGCTAGTTAACCCTAAATCAGCTCAATTTGCCATGAAGGTAGTATGTTAGATTGCGTATAATGTGATCTGTGGTATGCAGTATGGTTTGTCGTTCGGCATACACATTAAGGACTCTGGTTGGCGAAAAACACTTTAAACTGGACGCTGTGAGGAGAAAAACCCATAATATCCAAAGATTAACGGCGACAAAAGATTGCGCTTCGAAGAGGCAACTCGGGAAGGATCTTAGGCGAATTCTTCAAAGCCGGCAGACTCACAGGCAGTGTACACTCGATCGCAACTGCCAAATCTTGATTCTGGCAGTGAAGGCCTGGGCATGCTTTCCGGAAGCCACTCATCTGCAAAGGTACCAATGGTACTAAATTTAAGAAGACTGGAATCTAACATTATTAAAAATACTCACGATTATTTCTCATTAGCTCGTTCATTCTTTCATTGTACGGAAGAAGCAGAAGGTAGGGCCAACTGCGATACAGTATAGTGGCTGTGCATGCCTATAAGATAGAATAATTTTTCCCAGCTCATTCGCGACGGCGGCCATTTTCAGCTGGTGAGCGATACGGACGACGACGAAAAGCGGCTAGTGTTGCGCGTTCAATGATGATCTAATGATTTCGTGATGAAGTTTAAATTTATGCCGCCACTGAAAGATGTTTTGTTGTCACTAAAAGATAGAATATCTCTGAAGATACTTCAGCGAGCTCATTATCACCAGAAACAGCATCGCAGCTTCCTAAAACCTCACATTCTTCGTCGGAAAAACTGCATTCTTATGGAGAGGACAGATTCCCATCACTAATTTTATGTTTGATATTAAATAATTTATGCTTAGTCATATGTCAATCTTATTCAATCCTTATTTCCTATATCAACATTAATTCGCCCTTAAGCATTGTTTCGAATCATAAGCAATCAATTAATCAGTTAGATTTGCACAGCACTCCACATTATTGGATATAGTGTGAAATCAATTAGGTAATTAGTTTATGAAAGGGAATATTGTTAGATGAATTTTTCACATTTGTTTCCTCCCATTATCCACGGCACCGAAAGTCATTCCAGGTTAGAGGAACAGAGAGCACTAATCAAAATTTTGAAAATAACATCCCAAATGTATATGCGAAGCTACTACATCGACAACCCAGAAATTACTCGATTGTGAGAGCATTTGATCAGTTGCATTCACTACTGAAGGAGAGGCTTCAGACTTGCGACAGTGCTTTCCAGCTTTTCGTACTGACTTTACGTGCTTTACTCATCACAATTCACTTGAATGCCACCTTCGTAATTTCTTGTACCTCTTTCAGTTTCCATCACTCCGTGAGTTTCACTGCAAATCAGAGCATCTGAGTTCTCCTGGTCTTACATCTCCTTTTGTTGGATGTACTCCTCCACCCATGGCCGAAGTGAGTTAATAGTCTTCTGCGTGATTTGCTGTCCTTTGCCACTATGGCACTTGAAAGTAGAATTTGGGAGCCTCTGCTCTTCCCTTAGATATTTACGGAAGTATTTCGCTTGCATGGGTAACTGTTCAATTTCACAATTATTTATATTTCAGGTATGCGCGAAAAAGCCAGTTACTTTTGTGTCAAGAGACGACTCTACGCGAAAAGAGCCAGTTGCTATGAGGGAGCCAGTACACAATGCAAGTTTCCCGTTTTACCAGTGCTTTGGCAAACCACAGTTAACCGACACATTATATGTACACAATCTGCTCATGTTGAAAACGGACTGGTACACCTGGACTTTGCCTCGGACAAAGACATGAAAAGCCTTCGTATCCTAAGCGTACAACTTTCATTATTTGAAATACGGAATTTTAGGATAACTGGGAACCGTTTTGAATAAATATATTCCTAGAAGTTTTTTCAGAAACAGTCTACCTTTCCGTGCTGACAAAGTTTGGCCAAAGTCAGACAAGCGATAGGCTAACCACTTCAGAAATAAAACGTAATCTTCTTTTCTTCAGCAGAGCGTGCTACAAGGCATTTCAGAAAACAAAGAAGCAATATGATCTGCATTTCTCAAATCCTCGAACGGATCCTGCATTTCTCAACACATAAATAAGGAAAGTATGTCGAAAAATAACCCAAAAGATGCCCCTTTTTGCAAGGATGCAGTGGTGAAATCGAAAATTTGAATACTGGGCCAATATTTTACCCTACTGTGCAAAACGTAGTGATAGAAGGCTAATATACCACGAATCTCCCACTTTGAGGGATACCACTCGGTTAGTCGCGAAGGCACGTGGCGCGTTAACAGGTGGTGGATAGGGTTACTCAACGCCAACCAAAAGAGACCGTGTGCTTTCCAGAGACGCGGGTGGATTCGGGGGACGAGCTCCCTGCTTCTGCAGCGCTGACTTGATAAAACTCTGTTTCTACGAGTCAAATCGGCCAAAAGCCTGCAATCAAGCGATTTGGAAGTACATGGAAGGCGGTTAGGAGTAGCCTCCAACGAAGAAGCTACTCTCGCTCGTCCGAGAGAGAACGGCAAGCATGTCTTCGGTACCCAGCAACACGTTTAGAACATAGCAAGTTATATGTTTGGTAGCAAAATACTAAAAACAGCAATAAATATGGGCCACATTTCCTTGGCCCTGGAAGAGCCCTCGGTACGACAGGATGAGCACGAAAAGACTTCAAAAATCTCAGAGCTAAAATAGGATGCCAAAATTGAAATGCACTAATAGGACGATTTGTATCTATAATGCTCGAACACTTGGTCACGAATCCACCGCAGAAGATCTATTGTTTCAAGCAAGAAGAATGAAGTACGATGTCATTGGCCCGGTTGAGAAGAGAGGATGCAACCTTTTCACGCTGTTTATGACACTGGAGAACTGTTTCTTTGAACATGCGATCGCAAAGGTGTCGGTGGCGTTGGCGTTCTCTTCAAACCGAATTTGACCGTGAAAATCGGTTCATTTCAGCAACTGACAACCCATATCGGACGATTGCGGCTGAAACGTCTGGATCAGTGCCGGCTTTGACCTTCCTCGTTGCTTACGCGCCAACCCAAAGCTATGACGAAGACGAAATCGAAGCGTTCTAGATGGACCTCGAAAAATTCTTCAGAGAAGACCATGCATTCTTCAAGGTCATTGTTGAAGATTTAAACTCGAAAATTGGTCCTAGAAGAACGTCTGAAGATCGTCACATAGGGACCTACGGATTTATGAAGACCCAAACCATCCATGGTAACTCGCAATTCCAAAAGCCTCTTTCCCAGCGATGAACGTGGGAGTCTCCCAATGGAGTACCATAACGAATTAAACCACATTTTAGTAAATCGAAGGTTTTGCCTGACCGATATTGCTGTTGTTCCTAGATTCTACACGGGATCAGACCCTCGCCTCCTTCGCGCAATGTTTCGTTTTTCGCGGAAAGCAGAGAAAGTCACTAAATTCAAACAACGAAGCCCCAGAGCTGCCATAAGCTGGAATGCATTCAAATCATTAGTCGGCTCCTGGAAACATACCGTTGTCGACAACATCGACGAAGAATACGACCGGCTTGTTGACTATCTTCACGTTAGCGCTATAAAAGTCGAAAGTCCTAAGTCACGAAGAGACGCTTGACTTCGCAGACACTCGAGCTGATATATAGTCAAAGTGGAATCGCATGTGCTACATACAACCGAAACCTAACGTGCGAGCTTACGAAACGTTGCAGAGAAGCGATACCACGACGATTGTGGTCCGGTGCAGTGATGGGACATTCACAGCTTCCAGAAGGCAATGGAGGATCATACACCATTACTACTCAGATCTCTTTACTAGCCATGTCCTCTTACAGTCATATAAATTGAAAAAGGATTAGTTTGTCAATCCACCTGTCCTCCCTTCCGAAATTCGACATGCTATATCGTCGGTGAAGAACAGAACAACACCCGGTCCAGACAAGATTAGACCAGAGCATATGAAGAACCTACCGTCAGTTCTCATTAACACCTTGGCTCGGCTCTTCACTCGCTACCTGTCAGAATGCAAGGTTCCTATTTAATGGAAAACTAGCAAGACCGTGTTGCTGTTCAAAAGGGGAGACCTTCACAACATAGGCAATTATCGCCCAATCTGCTTGCTGTCCGTCGTCTAGAAACTCCTCACCCGAGTCATCCTGAACAGGATTGACAGAATACTACACGAAAAACAGCCAAGCGAACAAGCAAGATTCCGAAAAAGATTTATTACCATAGGCCAAATCTACACGATTACAAGACGCATTGAAGTCCCACGAGAGTGCAAACTACCGCTCTGTCTCACTTTCATGGATCTTAAGAAGGCCTATGGTTCAGTGGAAACAGAAGCGGAAATAGAGGCTCTGAATAACCAGGACGCCCCTACGCGGTGCACAATGGTCCTTCGTGACTTACGTGAAGATTTCAGGACCAAAAAATCCCCATTCTACGAGAATATTACCATCGATATGGTGGGCCGGACACGTGATGCGCTTCGACGACAAGTGATGGTCCAGAGCTGTTACCGACTGGATTCTTTGGGACATCAAGCATTCCACAGAAAGACCACCGACCCGATGGCCTGATTTCTTCACGAAAGGCACAGAAGAAGGTATGTGCTCAGCGAATTCTTGAACTAAGGAGGACCCACTGGGCTACTCTTGCAAGCGATAAAGAAAGATGGAAGTGTTGCTAGTACCCGCTTGAATCACTCGACAATCAAAAGGACGACAGGTGATACAAGTGATACAGGCGAGCTATACGGATGGCGACGAAAAGGGCCTAAGGACGTGCGTTCCAATGATGATCTGATAGCTTCGTGATGGAGTTCAGATTTTTATCGGTGTTGAAGGAGGTTTCATTGTTACCAAAGATAGAAAATATTTGAAGAGACTTCGAAAAATTTATTTCTAACAGAATGATAGCCGAGGCTTTCAAAAACCTCACATTTTTTGACGGAAAAACCAATCATTATGGAGAGGACAATTCCCGTCACTTATTTCGCGTTTTACGCTAATTTATTTTTGCGTATTCACATGTAAATCGTATTCTTCTTTTAATTCTTATGTCAACATCAACTTGTCTTTAAACATTGCTGCACATCAATGAGAATCAAATAACCAATTAGATGACAAATGATAAACAGTGAAGAGCAAAAACTTTTGCGTCAGTTAGGATTCCAACCCGCATTTCATTCTATCCAGGAGCGCATGCTGAACGCCGGTCAGGACGAAATATGGATTCGAATCCTATCTGACGCAGATATTTTTGCACATCACTCTTTGTCATTGGGTATAGGATCCTATAAGTGCTAAAGGCGGCCAAATAAAAACATTCTAATCAATTAGACAATTAGTTTATAGTACAGAACATTGCTACATAGATCTTTCCGTTTGATATCCTCCCATTATGCACGGCACCGAAAGTCATTACAGTGATTGAAAAATAAGAAAGAATGATTAATTACCAAAAATGATATTAGATATGCAAGTTAAGCTTCTACATCGATAACTCTTAATGATTTTTGGATTATAAGTGCACTTTAGCAGCTGCAATTTCTGCTGAACTAGAGGCAAGACTTTGAACTATGGACAATAATTCTAAGCCTTCGCACTAATTTTATGTGCTTAACGCATTTTATTACAGTTGAATATCGTCTTAGGGGCGCCGTGGCCAAGTAGTTATGATGCTCGTCGCGGTTATGATCCGACTATTGCCTGATTCTCGCCCAGGTGCAGTTTTTGAGAACATTGCGAAATTGTATCCACACAGCCACTCACTTATGAAATCGAGCAAAAACTGCACGTCGAGTGTAAAACTTAATATTATTTTCGCTGCTACAGCGCAATAAAAAGACATCTTCAAGAAATGAGCGTAATATTGGAATTAACGGATTCAAGGCATCGAACGATTTGTCTGAGAATTAAGGTATGGAACGATAAGTCTGGGAGAAAATCAAAAAACTTTTACTCCCCGATGGGGTGAAAAATAGATTGAGATAACTGATTTGCAATCAAAATTCAAGTTCCAAAAGTAATGAGCTCTTTATTGTTTCCATTCGGTGTTGTTGTACTATATGGGAAAGGATGTAAGAAACGCCACGGTGCAATTAGAGTTAGTTGCAAAATTCCATCAAACGCTGAGAGTAATGTTTTTGTCAGAAGATTCACATTGAAAAAATGTAGTACGTGATACAATTACTTGGTCTCTAGATGAATAAAATAAATTTGTACTTTACATTTTGTTTTGTACTTTAATGACAATTTTGTTTATGAAAAACTGCTAGTTACCCAAATTTTTAATGTTTAATGCTGGAAAAACCAGTATTAACGTGTGAACAGCATAAATGTCAACACCTTTTCTTGGCTTTCACGAAATTAAGGGAGGTGATCAGAATGTTAATTAACAAAGATATGCAAAAATGAGAAATTATAGCTCTCACTAAAGTTACACGAACAACCATGAACGATACGAAGCAATTTTCAAAAAAAAACTCACAGGGCTGTCGTTAACGGACAATGGTGTCCGGAGTCATAGGACTTCGTGTTAAGCCGTCCACGGATTCAACCCGCAAAGAACCTCATGTGATATCACTTAAGTTTAGCTTTGTGAATTCAAACAATGTAATAAGAAGAAAAACAAAGTGATACAACATTGAAAGAACTTACTGTATCAATGCTTTAGGGTAATTTTGGAGCGTGGGCAACTTGCACCGAGCTCGGCGTCATCCGACCAATCTTCGCACGAGAAGCCACGCAAATGACGCAGACTGGTCAAGACAGGCTTTTGAAACTGACGTAATTTTGCACCATTTCTTTATTTACTGACGTAACTTTGCACCATTTCTATAATGCTGCGCTAATTAATAAAAGCTCTCGGCGTTGATCAATTCCTGAGGGATGCGCCATGCATTCGACTTCAATTTTTAACTTCGTTCGAGGTGATTGAATGCACATCTGGCCTTTACAATGACTCGCGGTGGCCTCCCGCTGAACCGAATCAGTGCTGCTTATACTCCTAGACAAGTCTGATGTCTGGTAGCAATTTACCGACCCCGGAGGGATGGATGACTTGGTGAGCCATGTGCGCGAGATCGAACCTGAGGTTCTAGTCCCGCCTGGCGCGAAAATTTTGGACATCACTCTACATTAATGAGTATATTTGCCTTTGTTAGCCGTTTACCTTATCAACTCCCATTTACGCTTCTGCTCTCTCTGCATCTCGTTCATCATTTTTGAACGCTCCTCCCTAGTTTCGGTTGTGCTTCAATGTTTGCTTTGAATTCTCACTCCTTTTTTTCACGAATGCAGACAAGGTTTTCGTATCCTCAGTTTCATTGAAAAATAGTGAGAGAAGCAGAAGGGATTTGCTCAGGTGTTGTACACTTGCTATAATCTTCACTCCCATAAGATGTGCGATCCAACGATTTAGTCCTTTTCCAGTATCGCGCATTTTGAAGGGAACTTTTTTGGTGGAATAAGACTTCTTTCAAGCTTTTGCTAGTCAGTCGATGACATAAGTTTCGTAGAAGCCAGAAATGTACTAGGCCTTTTTATAGCAAGGCATGATTTTCGAAAAATTATGTTTCACATGGGGCCGTGCTCTTCCATTATTATCGCCTTTAGGTTACGTGGACTTCTTCCTTTGAACTTTACTAGCCATTATAAAGTGTATATCTTAAAAATTTTAAAAGTACACTTACTCTTCAAAGAAACCTTAGCGGAGAAAATAAACTGTTGTTCCATAAGCGTCGCTCAATGTGGCGCTTAGGTCCACAGGACAGAGCTTCTCCCCTGGACTGTTGACAGATATTTGATTTCATAAATCTCAAATGTTCCATACATACATTCGTTGTAATTTCTTCAGTTTCGTATTATGTTCAAGCTCAAGAGATTGTCTCTCCCACATATCTTCCTCCTTATGGATCTCGCAGCGATTTTTCGTAGAGTACATATAAAATGCCACGAAGCCGTTGCTGATGGCAGTGGCACTATTAGTCTGTTTCCCTACGATTATACAAGGCCGTGTGATCCCGTGCAACTCATACAAGAAATATATATCTTCGTATACCAACGTTTTCAAAAAAAGGCTTCCTTTCCGTGACACTAAATCGCACAGAATGAAACTCTCTGTCAACGATCAGATGTATATTAATGCTCCTCGAACTAACAATTCTCAAAGCAACATATTTCCACAGGTGATAGTTGTCGCAAGACTATGAACGGCGCGGTACTTATCAGAAACACCGTCAGCTTTTCCATTTCATACGTACAAGAAGAACATCCATAAGAGAAGGCACGTGATTTTTCTTGACGATATGAGAAAATTCATTACGAACTGTGGAGCACTGCATACTGCTCACACATTCTGGACTCACTTAAGTCCCATATATTTTTCACATCCGTATTTAGATGGATTAGTGAAGTGATAAACTTATTGAAAAAGCGTTAATAAAGTTTAGAAGGACAAAATTAAATATAAAAAACCGACTTCACATATCATAGCAATACTTTCAGCATCTCCAGGTTTTCCGTAATTTGAGGGGTCATTGCTAATTCCTGACGGAGGCGACAGATCACTGTAAGAAAATTGGAACATTTATTACGCTTATGCGCCATAACAAGAAGAAAATTTTAGAATACGTGTGTAATAAGAAGTTTGTGGTTTCAAAGGAAATAGAGGGACTGTAAAGTTATGCAGGCAAAAGGCTATGAATTCTACCATGCCAGATGTTTGTTAGATTTTTTTTTTTTCGAGAAGTGAGCTGTTCAATAAAAGCACAAAATGACAATGATGTGAAGCTAATGACGATTGATTTATGATAGTTAACCCTAGCTGAGAACAATTTTGCCACGAAGGTAGTAAGTTAAATTGCAAATTATATCATCATTGGCATGTAGTCTGGTTAGTTGTTCGGCATATATGCGTTTAAAAATTCTGCTTAGTGAAAATCACTTCCAACTAACAGCGACAAAAGATTGCGCCTCGAGGAGCCAACCCGTGAAGGACTGTAGATAAATTCGTCCAAGGCGCCACTATCAACTAGCATTCACAGGATCATAACTCCTGCCAAATCGTGATATTGGCAGTGAGATCCTAAGCATGCTTTTTCGACGTCACTCATCTGCGAAGGTACCAATGAAACTAGATTTGAGTAGACTAGAATCTGACAATTTTACGAATACTTACAGTAAATTCTCAATAGCTCGTTCATTCTTTCATTGAACGAGAGATATGGGAAGTCTCTCCGATTGCTATGCAGCACAGTGTCTGTGCATGTCTACAAAACAGAAAAATATTTCTAAGCTCATTCGCGACGGCGGCCATTTTCGGCTGGTGAGCGATACGGGGGCGGCAGAAAGCGGCTAGCTGCGCATGTTTCAATAATGATCCAATAGAATCGTCATCAAGTTTAGATTCTTGCCGCCACTGAAGGGAGTTTTGCTGTCACCAAAAGATACAATATCTCTAGAAATACTCAAGCAAACTTATTTTCAGTAGAAACAACTTCGAGGCTTCGTGAAAAACTACATCCTTGTGGGGAGGACAAATTTCCATCGCTCATTCGTATGTCAACATAAAATCGCCCTTAATCATTGCTTCGAATCAATAATAATCAAATAACCAATTAGGTAAATTTCATAAAAGAGAATAATGTTAGCTGAATCTTTCACGCATAATCTCCCCCTCCCATTATGCACGGCACCGAAAGTCACTCCAGTGGATGAAATATAGGAAACACTGCTTAGAATGTTAAAAATAACATCCCAAATGCATGCGAAGCTTCTACATCAACAACGCTCAGTAATTTTTTGATTATAAGTGTATTTGAACAGTTGCAATCTTTAGTGAATTTTAGGCGAGATTTCAAACTACCGGCACTGATATTACGTAATAAATATATAATTAAAATAGATAAAGATTAAGTGAGTAAAGTAAACGTGGTGAATTTTCGTATACTCAGTTTCAGTGGAAAAGAGTGATAGAAGCGGAAGGAATTCAATCAGATGTTATATATATACTTCAATAGTTTTCATTCCCGTATAATGCAAGATCCAATGATTCAGTCTTTTCTGTTACCGCGCTTTTTGAAGAAGCTCTTTTGCTGCACAAGGATTTCTTCTACACTTTTGCCAGTCAATCAAAGTCTTAAATCTCGTGGAATCCAAAATGTAATTTGCCTTCCTACAGGTGGTATGATTTGGAAAAATTATGTTTCACACGTGCCTTGTTCTTCGATTATTATCGTCCCTACATTTCTTTGAAAAAACCTCTTCCACTGAACTATTACTGACTATTATAAAGCGTATATCCTTGAAACTTCAAAAGTATACTTGGTTCTCCAAGAAGCCTTACAGCGCTGCAACAGAGAAAATAAACTTATGTTGCTTAAGCGTTGCTCAATGTACCGCTTATATTCGCATGACATAGCTTTTCCCTCGGATTATTGAAAATCATTTGATGGCGTAAATCTCAAGCATTCATATTTGTATTTGGTGATATTTCTTCAGCTTCGTACTATGTGCAACCTTGAGATTTTTCTCCCACATATCTTCCCCCTTATGGATCTCGTAGCCACTTCTTCTTACCGCATATATATAATGCCATGAGGCCGTTCCTGATGGCAGAGCTACTATTACTGTTTTTCCCCACGATTAAACAAAGCCTTGTGATCCCGCGCAACTCATTCAAAAAATCATATACCTTCGTATACCAACGTTTGGAAGAAAGAACTTTGTTTCCGTGACACCAAATCGCACAGAATTGACCCTCTGTCAACGGTCAGAAGTATATTAATGGTCCTCGAACTAACAATTTTCAAATGCAACATTTTCCCCTAGGTGATATTGTCGCAAGACTTTTAACAGCTCAACACCTATCACAAATGCTGTTAGCTTCTCCATTTATATATACAAGAAGAATAGTTCTAAGAGATAATATATGAGTTTTCTCAACGATATGTGACATTTTATTACGATTTGTCAAACACTGAATAATGCTCACATATTCATTACTCACTTAAACCCCACGCCCTTTTCGCAGCCGTATTTTGAAGAGATAAACTTATCAAAAGAGAGCGCTACTGAAGTTCGGAAGGACGTAGCTGAGGATGAGTAGCCGACTTAACCTATCCAAAGCAATGCCTTCAATATCTCCAGGCTCTCTGTGCTTTGAAAAATCACTTTGAAGATGTAGGTGAAATCTCCTGGAGCATCACAATTTTGTGTGTGCGAATACGCTTGCACAGGGAACAATTTTTGCCCATGCGACAGATCACTGTAAGAAAATTGGAACACTTATTACTCTTATGCGCCATCATTAGAAAAAATTTTGTGGTGTGTGTATATTATATTGAGAAGCTTTTGGATTCAATCAAATTTGAGAGATAGTAAAGCTATGGAGAATGAAAGCTAAAAGTTCTAGCTTCGGGATTCCAGAACAAATGTTTCTTGGATTTTTCTTAGTTTCGAAGAGTTTGCTTTCCAACTAAAACAACTACTAACCATCACTCTATGGCAGCTGACTCTAGCTGAACTCAATTTTACCGCGAAGGTAGCATACTGATTTGAAAATCATGTCATCTGTGGCATGGATTCTCGCTAGTTCTCAGGCATCTTTATATCAAAAATGCTGCTTAATGAAAACACGTTGTGAGCAGGAAAAAGCTCATAACTTCTAAAAACTTACAGCGACAAAAAGTTGCGCCTCAAAGAGTCAACCAGTGAAGGATTGTAGATGAATTCCTCGAATGCGCCAGTACCAACTGTAGGATTCATAGTAACATAACTCCTACCAAGTGAGAGCTTCGGCATGATTTTCAGACGCGACATCTCTGCAAAGGTGCCACTAAAACAAGGCATAAGCAGAATAGAATCTGACATTATTGCAAATGCTTGCGAGCTTTTTTTCAATAGAACCTCTATATCTGTGCTGAACTGAAGAACTGGAACACTCCTCCGGTCGCGAAAATTAACGCGGCTGCGCATGCCTACAAAAGATAACATTTCTCATTTATTCTGATTGTTTATTGCGAGACATTAAAAACAGTCGATGCCATGGAGATCTAACTGTTTCGTGATGAAGATTAGATTTGAGCCGTCTCTGAAGGAGGATTCATTGTACTAAAAGATAAAATATTTGTGAAGAAACTTCAGAGAAATTATTTCTAGTAGAAAACGCCAAAGCTCCCTTCAATTTCATTTTTCAATAGGAAAACCACATCTTTGTGGAGAAGAGAACTTGTATCACTTATTTCGCATTTTATGGTAATTCACTTGTATCCTTTACTTTTTATGTCGACATCAACTCGCCTTTATACGTTGCTGCACATCAGTTGAAATCAAATAATCAATTAGATACCCAGTGATAAAGAGTGATGTGCAAAACATTTGCGTCAGTTGGGGTTCGAACTCACATTTCACCCTATCCAGGGACGCGTGATGAACGTCGGATAGGATGAAATGTGGGTTCGAATTCCACCTGAAGAAAATGTTTTTGCACATCACTCTTTATCACTGAGTACATTACGAGATCTCACCATCGCTAAAGGCGGTAAAATATTAGAAAAAAACTAATCAGTTAGATAAACATTTTATAATATAGAACATTGCTGCATAGATCTCTCACGTTTGGTCATCCCATCATTCACAGCACCGAAAGTCATTATATTGATTAAAAAATAAGAAACAATGACTAGTTTGTCAAAAATGATAATGCGCAAGCACGTGAAGCTACTACATCGACAGCTCTGTAAATTTTCGATTATAGGTGTACTCCAGCGGTTGCAATCTCTAAATTATAGGAGAGACTTTAAACTGTGGTCATTGGTTCTTAGCTTTTCGCACTGATTTTACGTGCTTCACACTCTTTATTACAGTTGAATATCCTTTTGGAGGCACCGTGGCCAGGTGGTTATGATGCTCGCCGCGAAACACGTAGAGCCAAGCTGCACTTCTGAGCTCTCTCCGGTGGTCAAAAATAACTCCTTACGGAACACCACAGCCAGACTATTCTCGCACTTGCAAAGAGTCTCGCTCAACCAGTATTCTACGATATTTAGGAGGAACGCGATTAAACGAACTTAATGCTAGAAGTAGTGGGATCCACACAGTAAAAAAGAACAGGGAACAATAAAATGTCAAATGTGAATGTCGTCTTTATGGTTTCCTGTGCCTCATCCAGTACTCATCTCCCCATTCTCAACGAAAGGCTTGGAAATCCTTAGATTCTGTGTGCAGTAACCGCTTGGGAACCAAATGGGTCATATTGACCCATGATTCATTTCGCGCACCACAGTTTTCTACGGAGCACGTATAAGAATGGAATTGCCAGAGAGATTATTCGCTAAATTAGTGTTCCAAGAAAACCTAATCACTATTTAATAATGAAATATGACTAAAGAGGTTCCTGTAAAGATTTCTGTGCAAACTACTTTTTAGGATAAAATCACACCTTCCCAAAAACGAATGCTTTTCCAACCGTTATTTAGTACTCTCCTTCTTTTTTATAGTTTATGTTTAGCCGCAAGCGCTCATATTTTGAGCACTATTTCAAGAAATAAGCGCAATATTGGGATCGAAGGATTTAAGGTATCGAACGATAAGTCTGAGAGAAAATCAAAAAAGTTCTGGTCTTCGATAGGTTTAAGAATAAATCGAGAGAACTAACTTGCAATCTAGATTCAACTTCCAAAAGTAATAACCAATTTACTTTTGTTTCCAGTCGCTCTTGTCGTATTGCAAGGGATAGGTGAATGTAGGAAATGCCACAATGCAATCGAAGTAAATTGCGAAATTCCATAAAATGCTGAGAGCAGTGTTTTTAGCAGACAATCTAAATTGGAAAATTTTAGTGCATAGTACAATTACTGGTCTCAAGATGAATAAAATAAATGATTTCTGCACTTTAATGACAATTTTATTTTCAAAAACTGCTAGTTACCCATGATTTCTTGCGTCCAATGTTGAAGAAACCAGTGTAAACGCGTGAATAGCTGAAGTGGAAACACTTTTTCTTGGCTTCCACGAAATTAATGGGGGTTGTCAGAGGGTTAGTAGGAAGGATACAAAAATGGAAAATTAATGGCCCTCACTCAAGTCACACGATCGATCACGAGCAATGCGAAGGAATTTACAAAAGAACTCACTGAGCTGTCGTCAACGGAAAATGGTGCCCAAAGTCATACGACTTTGTGTTGAGGTGGAGACAAACTCAACCTCGTCGAAGCTCATGTCATGTCACTTCAATTTAGCTGTTTGAAAACAAACGATGTAACAAAAGAGAAAGAAGGTGATGGAACAATGAAAAAACTTACTGTATCAGTGCTTCAGAGATGTTTTGGAGGGTGGACAATTTATGCTAGGCTCGTCGGGTTCGGCGTCATTTGACCAATCACCGCGCGGGATGCAGCGCAAATTACGCGCGCTGGTCAAGACAGTTTTTGAACTGACGTAAATTTGCATCATTTCTTCATAATGCTACGCGATGTGTTCATATATTTTTATACTTTTTACGTGCTTTTATAGGATCTCATATAGCTTCCTTTGTAACACAATAGTACACAGTGAGCAGTACTCCACTTTAGGTTCCGATATCTCAACTATTTACACAGGCTTTGTTCACATAAGAAAGCACTTGATATCCACTCGGCTCTTTAATGAGTCGAGCAGCAAGAAAGGCAAAATAAAGTCTTGCTTCTCCTACCCTTTTTTTACGACAGCATCTGCCCTTTTCTTCCTTTCCAATGGTTTCCGTGGATGGAAATGCATGAACGATGCATGTGGTCTATTATAGGGCAACTTAGGGTAACTTAATGGCAGGTGTAAAGAGTTTTGGGTTTTCCATAAGAGGATTGGCTGAAAAACGAAGGGTATTCTTTGGCTGACGAGGCTGTTAAGGCCGAAACACGTTTATCCAGCTCTATATGTTGCCATATAATAGACCACATGCACGGCCCAGAAAATGATTATTAGACATGCTGTTTCCACTTTCAGAATAACTTTAGTGAGCGAACTATCGCCTGTACCAGGCGACTAGCAGATTTGCTAGTGGAACAAATGTTTTCTTCTGCGAGATAGCAGCAGCAGCCCCACACAAAGGAGACGATCACCCCACAGTGAGTCCAAATTCTCATTAAACTTTACTCACTCTCTTTGAAAAAGAGTGATAGAAGCATAAGCCATCTTTCTCAGACAACTCTTATTATGAGCCATGAAAAACAATGGCTCGGAAGACTCTGTAAGATTCATAAATATTCCAACTATCACATAATTTCGTTGATTAGTTCAAACCGCCTATGTGGCCTTCCATGCAATACAGATAGTTGCATAAATGCCCTAACGGTAAAGACTACTTTTCGAGTTCAGCACAATATGCTTGCTTATATGGCAGGTGGTGTTGAACGGATAGGCGAAATGGGGAGATTAATGTGGTTTGCATAAGAGAACACCTAAATGGAGAGTCAAAAAGTGGGACAAGTACTCTTTTTTGAAGCGCCTAAGAGCGAAAAGCACAGTGGTAAGGACTTTTAGGCTATGGTAGGAATCTTGGGTCACAGTCAAAAACGTCGGCATAAAAAACCTTTAATACTTTGGAATGGATTTGAATTGTCCAAGTGAATAGAAGGGACGAGTTTGTGAACATAAAGTTTGAGTGATTTTGTTTCTTCACAGTGTGTCACAGTGAACGGACAACTCACATAAAAACAACGGTTCTTTTCTGTTAGACAGTGACAAGTGAAGAAACGATTTCTCCGCTAAACAGGGAAATTTCATAAGAATGTTAGTATTCAATCAAAAGCTCCGATCTCTGACTTTTGTCCCACTTGGATTTGAAAAAAATTTTTCAAAATAACGGTGTAGTATTCAAGATGAAATCATGTTTTACACTGGCTTCGTGCCTTCTATCACTTCGCTGGAAGCACGAAAACCATATGAAGGTTTAGGGGAAATCTTGCAGTATTGGAGTCATACGCTTATCTGAAGTTTCTTCCGAAGTGGAAAAAAAACTGTTATTGCGGGCAGCCAAACCCTGTAGATAGTCAAAATCAGACGAACAGATTGGATAACATGTCCAGTTCTAAAATCGCTGGGATTTACGTCATCGAAATTACTACTTGTACAATGGATGAGCCATTTACTGAGAGATATACGCGCAGCAACTCGGATCACGTGTGAAACGCGATCTTATTTTTGATGCTACAGCGCTGAAAGAGGTTTTCGGCCTTTCCGTAAAATAAGTACATTTTTGTGTTTTCAAAGATTTAAGCTTTTGAATGATTATTTATAGTTTAGTAAAAAAGCTCATTCCAAATTCTTCCTAATAAATAATATTTTCAATTCCAAAAAACTGCTAGGTACAAGAAATTTATCGTCTTTATTGATGGGAAAAATCAGCATTGACGCGTCTGAATCGCGGACAAGAATTTTATCTGGGTTTCCGCGTAATGACTGGTGGTCGTGAAATGTGTTAATCAGCACCGACTGCTAAAAATGGCGGATTAATGGCGCTCGCTCAAGTCATGCGACAAATATCATAACCGATAGGATAATAACTAAACGAACTCACTGGACTATCGTTATCAGACAAGTGCGCCTGAGTCATAGAACTTGTGTGGAGCTGGCGATGAGCTAAATCTCACCGAATTTCACATCGCTTATAATGCCAGTCAAATTCATCTGCAGGAACTCTAAAGATGTTTTGAGATAGAAAACGATATAACTTAAAGATGAAAAAACTCACTAATTAGCAGTTTAGCGAAGTACCCTTGAAGTTGGATGATTGCGCTAAGCCGAGAGAGCTTGACGTCATCCGACCACGAATCGCGCTTAATGCCACAGAAATGATGTGAGGTGGTCAAGTCAAGTTTTGAAATGGACGCAATTTCGTACCGCTCACTTACAATTTTGCACGTTGTGTTCATAGACATTTTATGCCTTTCAAATGCTCTATGGGGTCTACATGATTTTTTTTTGTAGCACGATAGTACACAACGAGCAATACTCCGCATTGAGTTCCGATATCTCACTATTTGAACAGTTTTGTTCACATAAAGAAAATATATGTCATCATTCATTCAATGAATAAGAGTCGAACAAGAGAAGCAAAGCAGTTATAATTTTACTATGAGTTTTGTTTCCGACAGTATCTGCTTCCTCCTTATTTTCCATTGGTAAATTTTTTGTTGAGAGAAAATCAAGAAATAGTTCACTAGTTCTAGTCTCAATGAGAAAGTAACAGATGCTTGAAAATCTATTCGATTAGTCGAATTTGACTTTCCTAAACTTCGCAAAAAAGCTGCCCATCTAATCACGTTTTTACAAAGCCCGTACTGTTTTTCATTCCATGAGCGCTAATAAACATGCTACAGTTCATCAAGTTCACATCGACGTATCAATGTTGGTGCTCTCTACAGTCCAACGTAGCTTTTTTTTTTTGTAAATGAAAATGGTATTCTAGGCTCGAATGCACTCACAAGCTCAGATATGAGTTGGCTTGTCAGGAAAGTCTCAAATATTGAGGAACTAGCGGGTTGTCTCACCATTTCTTTCGCACTATAGCTTTTTCAATTTTATCTCTGACTACCAAATCAGGTTATTGTTAAAACTATGGCATGTTGAAAAATTTTCAATAATTTCCTATATCCATACTCTGTTTAAATCCTTCACAAAAAGCTTTATTTGGGTCGTTCTAAACTTTCAAGTAACTATTTGACAGTTTAAATCAAAAGAATTTGAAACGTGCATGTCATTTTTGAGAAGGCTTAATTGTTGCGCTAGAAGAGTAGAAGTAAAGTTCCATTTCTCATCCAAACATTTCTCGTTCACCAAAGCTTGGAACTTTCAAGAACCAATCCATAATCCAAAACTTGAGAATTTCGATGGTGTTTTTGATATTTAAAACGGACTTCTTCGTACGCTATAACAGCCAAAGGAAGATTGGATTTTGTAAAAAAGGATCACTCCTATAATTTGCATTTTTCCTTGAAATCTTGGGAAAAACGAAACTTTTGCCTTTTTTCGTTTTAACAATTTTCTAATAGAACAAATCTCAGAAATTTCAGTGGCGCACTATGTTTTCAGTATGGATACACTATTGCGCAACAAGAGTAAAAATAAAATTATGTTTCTCATTGAAGTAATTACCGTTGAGATGAGCTTTTCCTCCAAAACAACGATTCGATAGCTTGAATTTTGTCGATTCCAATCGTGCTCTTGGTTTGTAAGAAGGACTTTTTATTGCAGTGTAGGTGCCAAAAAAAAATGTTAAGTTTCGCGCAGCGTGACGTCAGCTTCAGGCCACTGCAGTTTGGAGGTGTGTGGATAAGATTTTGCCATATTGGTGTTATGCCAACACACTTTTACTTGTGTGTGAACAAGATTTAACAACAAGCGAGACCAATCCACTGCAAATGGTTTTTTGGTCAATTGCTTTCCGCCAGTTTTCATTTAGTTCCCTCAATTAAGTATCTTCATGCTTTACCAAGTACTGAAACAGACGCAATCATGTTTCTGCAAGAAATGGCGTGTTACAAAGCGGACGCCTATGCAAGAAAGATTATTCAATGAACATTGAGTTCTGTCCACAAACTTTCTGGCCATGTTACAAGCATCTTTGAAGAAGCCTTTTTTGTTAACACACACCTTACGTGCCGAGTGCGAAACACAAACTCCTTTGGCTGTTACGGCACATTAAGAAGTCCGCTTCAAAAAACAAAAAAAATCATTAGAATTCCTGGGATTTGGTCTATCGGCTGGTTAACAAAAGTTCGAAGAAATGGCTTTGCTCAGCGAAGAATGTTTGATGAGAAAAAAATTTATTTTTCCTTCTTCATCGTAATATCAAAGCTTTTTTGAGAAATGAAGTGCGCGAATCAAATTTCTTGATTTGAACTGTCGAATGAATATGCAAGCATTAAAAACAACGGAAAATGTGTTTTCCCTGGAGTGTCGTCACAAGGCTCGGATGAATGAAATAATTCAGTTCAGCAAAACTCAATTTTCTTTTCGCTGTTACAGTGCAGTTACGAAGTCCATACCAAAAATCTAATACCTCACTGGAATCCTGAAGATCTGGTCTGCCGAACAGCTGCTGAGACTTTTGAGAAAAAGATTTGGACAGCGAGAAATGTTAGAATAAGGAACGAGATTTTATCACTGCTTTTCGGCGCAATAATAAAGCCTTTTTAAGAATTAAACCGTTCAAGTCCGTTTGGTTCAAGCTATCGGATGATTACAAAATCATTATGAAAGACCAAAAATACGTTCTCCATGGGGTCGAAACAGGCTACAGATAACGGAATAGAGCCAGATTTTGAAGCAATTTAGCTAAATCATTTTTGAAAATCAAAACATCTTTGACAAATATTTGATAGATGTTTACTACTGGTAGGTGACTATCTCAAGGTCGAATCGTCAACCTGTTGGATGCAGTATTACTTGATCGATACCTCCATGTATGAATAGTTCACCTTACCCTGATTTTTACGACACAAAAGAGCTCTTTTACCAAAAAACACCTTCATGGATGTTGCTCCAGAGATATATCACCATTGAGTGGTGATGATGTCTGTTCAAAACTTCAATTTAACAATCAACATTCATTATCTCCATTGAGGAGCACGCCGATGCTAAGGGTCAGGCATTCAGCGAGACGTTTGGTGCATGAAATTGCAGGAGGATTGTATGAACACAAACAATATTTTTGAGTCATATGTAAACATAAGGGGCCATTAGATAAATAATTTGAGTGGTCCACTTTTTGCCCGCATAAAAGAGCATTTAGATGAAAGGTTCAAGATCTAGCAAAGTTCTTCTTCAAGTACCCATGGAGCGCAAAGGCACAACGGTAATGATTTTGAAGTGCCTGCTTTATCGAACACAGTTAAATACGTCAAGGTCAAAACTGTTGGAGCGTTTTGAATAGAAGCCAAAAATATATCAATGAACTGGAAGGACAAATGCGCCACAGTTGGGCATGGCGGCTTCTTCCTCTTGATCTTTCGATCAGATTTAGGCGGTAATGCATAATCCATTGACTCATTCAAAATTATAGTGCAACGCACGTCCAGGCTGTGAAGAGGCAAAGTTGCCGAAAGGTCAGCCGTCGCGCAGCTTTTGCTATCACTGCTGACGCTACTACAAACAGCACTCACGTCTGCTAAACAAAATAAGCCTCTGAGATTTACGTATATCGAATAATAATGCCGAAATTTATAGAAAGTCGGCTTTCTGAACGAAAGTTAGACCAAATACGCCAGTTGTGCGCATAGGACTAGGAGTCTGACGGGAAAGATTTTAAAGTAGAGATGGTCATCTTTACACAAAAAATTAAACTTCAGCTTATTAGATCACGGAAGAGTTCTGAATGCCCATTATCATCGCGTGATCCCACACAATATGTCACAGTGATATTCTGATCTGAGAAAGGTTCACAGATTTGCAAACAACGTAAGCATTATACCTTTAATTCGAGTGTTCTATTAAGACCACTCTCAAATTCTATAGATTTTTTATTATTATTTGAGCCAACATGTCATGTGGTCTGGTAGTGGGCCCTTGTAAGGCCCAATACACGTGTTTCGAGCTTACAGTCCCATCAGTCGGGCGGGCAGAACCCGTCGTCTTTCAAACGTAAGCTTTGTATAGTTGGTCTTTACTGAAATGTTCGTTGGAAGGTTCACACAAAGAGGTGGCTGTGTGAGAAAACTGTCTTGTCGCAAGTATACTAGGAATATAGGTCTCGTGATTTTTTTATTGAGGTCAAGAGGTATTCGGGGCGCCGTGGCCGAGTGGTTAAGATGCTGGTGGCGGCGCTCGGAGCCGAGCTCCACTCACAACTCTCTCCGGCAGTCAACAACAACACCTTACGGGCGTATTCAACTTTCACTTCATTGTTTATTTACACTACTTCAATTTACTCATTTCATTCTCATATTCTTAATCCTTTCCTTGCTTTCTGTTCATTTCAGCAGTTTCCACTTGTTTGATTCCTGTATTTTGATTAACACTTTTCTACTTCACTGATACAAACAGTCACATAGATTATTAGTACCTCTTTCATATTATATACTGATTTATAAAAGGGTAAGAGACTAGTACCAGCTTTTGTTTTCCTCCAAAAAGGAGTTGAAATTTATGGGTATTAAGCATGCTGCAAAATAAATTATAACCTCAATTGTTTCTTTTACAAACTTGGATCTACGAATGAAATGATTAGAAAATTTTATAGACCATAATGCCTGTTAAGACCTTTGCTTCTAATTAGTAAGCAGCTAAACTCTGCCACTGCTTAAAAACAGAAGTGTTAAAGAAGCCTCTACTTAGGTGAAGCTTGCACAGCTCTGTTCTTGCAGAGATTGTTAGAGATGTAATTCTCTTTCTCACTGCATTCGCTACAGGGGCTGCCCACTTTGTAGATCGGAACGTCAACACTGACATGCCTGATGGTGCACAGAATTCAAGCTACGTTAGGAGGTTGATATGAACAGATGACTTACGGTTTTCCATATTGACAAACAAATGACAAGAAAGGTCGACTGAGTTTTTCACAAGCGCTATATGCGCATCCGAGTTTTGTCGCTCCTGCGTTTGCCATCTGAAAATGTCTTTGAAAATCTCTCCTGAGCTCGTTATGTTCGCAAAGAGTCAAAAATCAATTGTAACTGGGCATGATTATGTCTAGTTCTTTCCATTCTGAGATTTCCCAACTAAGCATTGTCACCTGGAGAAACGGGATCATTGCGCTATCGTTAGATTTTGGCCTAAGATTGTCGAGACGTGGGCCGTTTGTTGCTATGTCTCACCATAGGTCGTCGATGATCTAGAACTACAATATGTTTTGATGTCAACTAAATACATTAAATTTGACGAAGTTGTCACTATTTCTCTCCATGTCTAGAAATATGACAAAATTCGCAAAATGGTGGAAAAAATAAATAATGGGGAGCGTTACAGTGTGTCTAGTTCCAGTATCTAGAATGTATCACTTTTTCTCGCTCTTTGAGCAGGACTCTATATCAAAATTTTTTTAGTGTAAGAGAACAAAACTAGAAAATGTGTTTGCTTTTTGAAAAAGCTCTTTTATAGCGCTGCAGAAGACAGAAAACGTTTTTGCTTTACATCTTGCCGAATAGAGCTCTTTCTTTAGATTATTAGTAGTCTTTCGATAGCGTAAGTTTTGATGATTTCAGCGCTGTGATTATTTTTTATAGAAACCAATTCAGTTCAATCAAGCAAAGAAAATAGGAGCGAGTATCACATATTCGGACAGCTTGTTCACCACTAGACATGTGGGGTGCAAGTTGTTTCCAATTATGAATTTCTTCTCCGCTCTTGGAGAAAACTATAGATGAAACGATTGACTCAGATACTAGGCTCTACACGCTCAAGTGCTTTTCGTGCGTCTGCGATTTGTAAACGTGCCAAAATTGGGTGCGCGCGGCGGAGTTTCAAACATAAGTATAATTTGTATGCTACAGAGTTGCAGAATGACGTTCTTCAAAAACGGCCACGCAGCGTTTTTATCAAGAGATTTATGTCATCGAGGGATTACTAACACTTTTTTTAATTGTTTTTTTCAGGGAATAAGGTCGGATAGCCATTTGTCCCCGAATAACTGAAATGATTTTGATTATAATGATGAACGAAGAAATTTAGGTGTAAGAGAAATTACTAAGCGTGACAAGGAAGGAAAACGGTGACATCAGCCATAGCAGAGCTTGAGGTAATTTTTCACAAAAGGCAAAGGTATCTTTTGGCTCATAGCTTGTAAGCTTTCTTTTGAAGACTTTCCTTTGAACAGAATCTGATATTTGGTCACAAGACTTTGTGTAATTTCTAAACATTCTTACAAGCGACAATATGAATGGGCTTTTTTAATAACTAAAAGACTCTACCACAACTGAGCATGAATAACTATATAAATACTCATTGGTGTAAAGCGATATGCAAAGACTTTTGCGTCATCTGGGATTCAAACCCACATTTCACCCTATCCGCGGGTGCGTGCTCAACTGTTTCACTATCGAAGCCCGTTTTGACACCATTCTTTCTATGCTTCAACGAGTCTACCTGTCTGCCGTCTCTGAAGAAGCAAAATTTTAAGCAAGTGGTTTAAATGGGATTGTTTCTTGTTGTAGAAATGTGATGACTCTCATGAACCTTATTGAGTATCTGTACCCAGAGCACCAGACCTAAGCCGAGGCCTGAGTCTTAGTACCATAATTAGCTTATTTTTATCTTGTACACTGAGAACATCTCTAAGATAATCGCCAGCTCAGTGTTGATTGCTCAACTGTACGACCTCGTTGTTGGCACAGGGTGAATCTCAAAAATACCTGTGTAGCTGAGCCTTTATATAACTTCAAGCAATAATAGTTACAAGACGACATCAGGATGTATAGCCTTTAGACGATGAGATAACAACGAAAGCAATGATTGAAGATAAAAGCATGAGTATCACTTGTATCACCTTTCGTCCCGTTGATCGTCAAGTGATTCGAGCGGGTACCGGCAATACTTCCATTTTTCCCCATCGCGTGCAAGAGTAGCCCAGTAGGTCCTTCTCGCTCTAGGGATTCGCTGAGCATCATATCTTTCTTATATAGCTTTCGCAAAAAAAGCATGAGTTAGAACTTATATTGAGATAAAGGTATAGTTTCTGCTATAATGTGGTGAAGTGACATGAGGGATAAGTGCCATATACTGTGCGACAATAACGGTACAATAAGATTATTATGGTATACACTAAGCACACTTTCACACACGAATCAATAAATAAGTTATAAATTCTAGATACTGTAATGAGAAAATTTAAATAAGACAGTTCTTAAGTGTAACCAAGACACAATTACACTGAAATGCAATATATTCAGTCTTCAAACTTTACTTGGTGAAGCCTTCCGCAAGCTTTTTGAGTTCCCTTTTGATTGCGTTGTTTTCATCCAGTGATATCTTCTTATCACGTCCTGATTAATTTTTTGAATCAATTTTTGCGAGTGAGCTATCACTTCTTCTAGACGATTAACAAATCTCCCAGATCTCCTACGTGAAGCAAAGATTTTGTCTGTGACATAGCAGCAGCAGCCTCTAACAAAGGAGACGGCCACACCATAATGACTAAAATGTTCATCGAACATTTCTCATTCTCCCTGAAGATAGAATGACTTATCTTCCTTAAACAATTCAATTAGGGCTATATTTACAGCGGTCTCGGAAACCCTTCGAGAATTGTGGAGATTCCATCAATCATATTACCCCGCCGATCGGTTTAAAACCGCCTATATGACCGCTTATGCAAGATAGAGAGCAGTGCAATGCTCTAGTAGTTAGAACGGATACTGTATGAGTTTAATCATAATATGCTTGATCTTTTGTAAGACATGTGGCGAAGAATAGAAAGTATTTGTTAGATGCCAAGCATGTGGGGAGAGCAGCGAAACGAGAAGTCTCTTCTGTGTTAGCATAAAAGAACACCTTTTTTAGTAGTCGAAAAGTCGGACAAGTACACCTTTTGATGTGAACAGATGAGGATGGTACAGTGGTAAGGTCTTTGATGTGGTGATAGGAATCTTAAGCAACAATCAAGAACGTTGGCGCGAAATACTCTGTAGGCCTTTTGGATAGGCTTTAATAGTCAAGGAATCAATAGAAAGAGGAAGTGTCTGAACACAAGGACTGATATGGCGCCTGCTAATAGATTGACCTCCCGATTTGAGTAAGGTACGTTTCAACTTGTGTCACAGTACACTATGATATCTCCCATGAAATTAACTTAAGAGTGAGTTTCTCTGCAATAGTTAGGCTTCTGAATAGATTTTGCATCAGATTTTCACCAGATATACGAATATTAATCGAAGAGTCAGATATGGTATAACGTACGTTTACGTCGCGCAGTTTGCTACGAAACCTAGCACGTCGGCGTGAAGGTTAGACGTTCTCACGATCTCTATTACTGTTGTTTACGCATGAAAGAGAAATGTTCTAGAATGACATACCACTGATACCAGCGAAAGCACATTTATAATCATCAACATAAACATCACTTGAAAATAAATAGATCACAGATAAAAATCAGTATTTAAATGAACACTGTGGGATTCCAGTAGTCTAGAATTATTGGTAATACTTTTCTTCGCTTACGAACACAGATGATTAGGCATTTCTAAAAGACTATGAAGCATTTATTCACAAAGTTTAGCGACGATAAAACTTATAGATTCGGAACATTGATCAAGCGGTATTGCTTGCCTGTCTGATCAAGTATTCGTCCATTTAAGAATTCCCCGACAAACTAACTTTTTTCCACCAGGAGGGTCAGTTTCCAAACGTTGTGCATAGTGTGCATCAGTGTGAAGTTCAACTGAGTGTAATTACGATGTGGCTCGCACTACCGGTGTACACGGTCATCCGAACACTTAAGAGACTTGTTAAAGAGGACGCACAATAAATTTCGGTGTTCGACTCATTGATGTTCTGTGAGTGAGCTTTTATTAAATTTTCAAACAAAACAACAAAACGATCCGTTGTAACGCAGCCATCGACGTCATTCTGGCCGAGTGGTCTAAGGCGCTGCGTTCAGGTCGCAGTCCTCTTCGGAGGGCGCAGGTTCGAATCCTGCGGATGACAGGACGTTTTGCGCAATGTGGTTGTTCGATGGCACAAGAGCAATAAACACCTAATTTATTGATCAGAGGTAATCAGAACTGTTAAAAACACTATTCAAAGTATATGCTATCAATAGATCCTTTCATTATTATTTAAGCCAACGTGTCATGCGGCCTGGTAAGGGCTGTTGTACAGCCCGATACACGTGCTTCGTCTTTACAGACTCGTCAGCCGGGCAGAACCCGTCGTTTTTCAAACGTAAAAATCGTCTAGTTGGTCTTTACTGGAATCTCGAAGTAAAGGTACAATCATGATAAAAATACCAGCCCAAGAGCAACCGAGTGCGCAACACTCTGTGTTACGTGAAAATTTCACTTGACATAGAGTGTAAAATGTTTGTCTTCGATGACTCTCTATAAGGAATCTAAGGCTCCCGAGAGAACTGACTATAAAAAGATCGAATACGACTGATTCTGCCCGGCTGGCAAGTCTGAAAGGACGAAACACGTATATCGGGCTGTACAAGAGCCCTTACCAGACCACATGACAAGTTGGCTCAAATAATAATGAAAGGATCTCTTGAAACTTGAGCGTGGTCTAAACAAGGCACTCGAAATACGCTAACAGCCTAAACACACTACTATCTCTCAGGCAACAAATCAAAATCGCTTTGTGCACAATTTTCTGAGATTTCTCTTAGTACCATTTGATCTAGGAGAACGCTGTTGAAAAAATGTGCCGTATCATAGCAATTTTAAACATTTTTTTACGCAGTGGACTTCAAGACAAGTGCAACAAATCTCTTGTCATTATAATTTGAGCCAACATGCACATGCTCTGCTGAATGGGCCGACTTATAGAGCCCGATACACGTGTTTCGAGCTTAGTCATTTAGCAGACCACATTAAAGGTGGCTCAAATAATAATGACAAGATATGTTCAAATCTGAGCACGGTCTTAAGAAAATAATCGAAACGAAAGGCTTGACATAACAAGTCTCTTTTATAATTTAGTAACGTTTCCAACTCCAAAATCCTTTAGTTACCAAAATAATCGTGTCCATTGTAGAGAAAACCAGCACTGACGTGCCCACAATGGCGAATGAGTAAAGTCTTCTTGTTGGCATTCACCAAACCAAGGTGGTCGTCAATTAGGTTAATTAGCCAAGAGGCACAAAAATGGGAAACTGATAGCGCTCACTCGAGTCATAAAAGGCCATAAATGATACAAAGTAGTAATTAAAGGAACTCACTGTGTGTTAGTGCGCCAATGGAGTTAGGAGTATCCTTATGATGACCTCCCGTCGAGCTCATATTCACCCGAGTCGGTGGCGGTGTCACTCAAACGGAGCGCTAAATACTCGATATGATTCGAAATGACAAACGATAGATCGTCAAAATGCAAAAATATTCACCGAGCTGACACTTAGCGATAGACGCTCGGAGTTGTGTTTAGCTCACGACGAGCACATCCCTAACCGACCTCGCACAGCGCGTGATCCCGTCCAAATGCCACGTCATATTCGGGGTAACTTTTAAAACTGAAACGATTTTACTCGTTTATATACAGTTTTACGTGATGTGTTTTTAAATACGTATATAACTTCTAGATGCATCTATCCGGCCTCGTATGGGTGCTTGTGTAATACCACAGTGTAAAGTGAGCAAAACTGTGTTAGATTCAATTATCACAGGTGTTCAGACAGGTTTATCCCACGCAAAAATATACTGGCATGAAAATAAAATATGTATAAACATGATCGCTCAATTTATAAAATCAGAGAGCAAAAGAGACAAGATGTAGTTACACATTTCTTTGCCATCTTTTTTAAAACATCTGCCAATTTCTAATTTTACACTGGTAAGGTCATCAAGGAAAATAAATAATACACAATAAGCATTATATAGAGCTTTGCTCCTCACTCCTCTCATCGTCATTCCTCCGTACTTCTTTCTACAGATGTCTGTCTCCAGGAGAAGAACTGGACGTGTGGTAGGCGAGAGGAAGATAGTTTATGCACTATGAATAAGTATTCTTCTACAGAACAAGCTGCCACAATGATGCGTTGAACAGAAAACGTCCTTTTTCTCACCACAATCCTATCAACCTGTAAAATTTTTTTGCCGTAATATGTGATTGAGCCCTGTTGCGGTCTTAAAAGACGGCAAATGGGCAATAAGAAGACTATGACCCAAGTAACTTGTCGTCAGTGTTCTCTGCGTATCACCAATCACTATGAGCAATATCGTCAATTACCCTGAAATGTGTGAGCCAACACTTGCTTGTAATGGCTGGTGCAGTAAACTGTTGAGTTTCGAGTTAGTCCTTGACACATAGTATTTACTAACTCGAAATAGAATGCTCGATCTTGTGATAATTCGCCACACAGGTCTTTCCACGTAAGCAAGGAAAACAATTCATGTTTGGGTAATAACTGTCTATAGCAATAATAATACAATGAGGCAAAAGATATGTAGTTGAGCGAATATGCACGAACGAAGTTGGATAAATAAGTGGAACACTGGAACGTTGGAACTATAGAACTGCCTTAACTACCCACGGCGTATAGTGGGGCACGGCTTACATACGGAATAACGACGAAGGCTCTACCTGATAAAGCCCAATACTAGGGGGAACACAGAAGGTTACAGGCGTATATCCGCAGGAAAAAAAGGTTTCGAGCACAGGAAGCTATACGTAGACACTATGATGAGAAAGCAATGAAATGTCTGTAATGTGAAAGCGATGTTATCGCATCGAGGAAAAAGTTATGGGAAAGCAATGGAACAACTTGAGGAAAAGTTCATGTGAAGCTAAATGACATCTTGGGTCGAAGGTTCAAGTGTATCTAGTTAGTCTAGAAATTTCACAACAGTATGGAAATCGGACTGTTCGTCGAATTATTCCCATCTTCTCAGCTGCTCTTTGAGATGATGGATTAGTCTGTGTGTTCAAGCTGATTATTCACAAATAGAACATTAAACATTCGATGATATACAGTGGAATTGAGCATGACTAAAAGGAAAACAGTACTAGTGTGATGGGGTAACTACTATATAATTCTTGCGTGCACATATATCATGGTTTTTAGATTTTCTTTTTAGTTGAGTCTCGTTTGCACTCAATTCTAAAATCATTATTTTCTACCACTTCACGAAGAGTTGCTTGTGCACCTGTCTCGACTAATACCTTCAAGTAATCAACACAGAACAACCACATTGCACAAAAGTGCTGTCATCCACAGGGATCGAACCTGTACCCTCCGAAGAGTACTGCGACCTGAAAGCAGCGCCTCAGACCACTCGGCCAGAATGACGGCGGTTTGGTTTTCGCTGCCTCTCAAATTGTTGTGCTTCAAACATCAATGACGCACATTTCTCTACTCAGAAATACAGCGGAAAATGGAGCGCAAAACGCACTGTCATCCGCAGTATTTGAACCTGCGCCCTCCGAAGAGGACTGCGACCTGAACGCAGCGCCTTAGACCACTCGGCCAGAAAGACGTTGATGTTTACGTTACAACGGATCGTTTTGTTGTTTTGTTTCAAAATTCAGTAGAAGCTTACTCACAGAACATCAATGAGTCAAAACACCGAAATTTATTGTGCGTCCTCTTGAACAAGTCTTTTAAGTGTTCGGATGACCGTTTACACAGGTAGTGCGAGCCCCATCGCAATTACACTCAATTGAACCTCACACTGATGCACACTTTGCAGTACGTCTGGCAACTGACCCTCCCGGTATAAAAAAGTCGGTTTGTTGGGAAAATTTCTAAGTGGATCAATACTTGATCACACAGCCAAGCAACAGTGTTTGATCAGTGTTCCGATTTTATAAGTTTTATCGTCGCTAAACTTCGTGAATAAATGTTTCATAGTCTTTTAGAAATGCCTAATCATCTGTGTTCGTAAACGAAGAAAAATACTATCAACAATTCTAGACTACTAGAATCACACAGTGTTCATTTAAATACTGATTTTTACCTGTGATCTATTTATTTTCAAGTGATGTCTATGTTAATGATTACAAATGTGCTTTCGCTGGTATCAGTGGTATGTCACTCTAGAACATTTCTCTTTCATGCGTAAACAACAGTGTAAGAAATCGTGAGAATGTTTAACTCCTTCACGCCGGCGTGCTAAGTTTCATAGTAAACCGCACGACGTAAAGTCTCACTCGGATTCTGTAATGGCGAAGTCGCGTCTCATGGGAAAGCGGGCGCGGACAGGTAACACGCATGCGCAATTAATGGCAGCGTTGCATCTCGCAGGAAAGCGACAGCGCGACGCCGCCTTCCTTGCAACAACCGGTGTGAAGGACTTGAAGCCTTTTCGAAGTTGACACGTTAGTGGCCTACTCACGTTTGAGCGTGTGGCTCTGACGAGGAGAGCGATACCATCGAAACGTACGTAAACCACTGACGTAATAGGTTAAGGAAAATGTTCTGAGAAAATGCATATAACTTTTTTAGGTGTCGACTATTTCTTGTGTTTTTGGGCTCATTTGAAAGTCAGTCTTCTCCCGTGTTGACTGGTTCATAATTTTTCTACTTATTTCGAGGTGGAACTAACAAGCGGGCAAATTAGGTTGCTGATGATGCACGAATTCTGTTGGGTTCAAATGCAACGGTGGCAACGCATCAATCTGGCTTAGAGCGTAGACAAAGTCGCAAGAGTATGGTGTATAGGTGGTTCAAAAAGTTTGACGAAGGTGAAGAAAGTTTGGAAAATCAGCCGCGTTCAGGTCGCCCAAAAGAAGTTGATCGTCAAGCTGTGCTTGAAGCGACTGAAGAAAATCCCTCTTTAACAACTCAGTCATTCATTTCTCTAACAACAAGAAATCGGAATTTTATGCTCACAGAATTGATCTTTTGCCGGAGAAGTGGCAAGAAGTACTTTAAATTAAGGGCGTGTACTTTGACTATTAATTTCGACTTTGTTCGAGTGTAATAGGTGGATAAATAAATGTTTTACAAGCATTTTCTCAGAACTTTTCCCCCTTTTCAACCTCGAAAAGTCTTTTAACGTTTCACAGTTTATACTAAATGTTTTTAGCGAGTTTTGAAAACAGTGATCGAAAGTATAGAGACTATTTTTCATCTTGTGCAGAATATTTCCAATTCTTTACTACTGTCATATCTTCCTAGTGTCAGCTCTACACCACTGTGTTACATGCGTAATGCTCCATGAACACCGTTGTCATTTAATTTCCTGTGAAATAACTGAACTTCACTCTTTCAATGTCATTCGACATGCAAACGTTCAACCTATGCCACTTGAATGGCAAGGACCCTTATAATGTCATATTTTAGGTTTCGATTGTTATTGAGACCTTGCTCAAAGCAATGTAATCTCGTAACATAATCTGAGCTTTTCATGAGGTCTGTTATGGCACTTATGCCCCCGCAAAGGATTGGCTGAACCGAAAGGCACCGTTCTACTGATGAAGCTGTAGTGCCGAAACACGTGTCTTGCACTGTATAAGAGCCATTAGAGACCTCGTGAGACGCTCAAGATATGTCATCAGGTTGTATTGTTCTGAGCGATGTCTCAAGAACACTCGAAAAGAAAATGTGCGACTGTGCTTTGTGTGCAGTAGGTCGTTTGAGAATTAAGTCTTGAATATAGCATACCTGATGTGGCACTTTAAAGCTCAGAATAGCCCATTTTCATTTGAATAAGAACCGTTAGAATCTAAAAAAGGTTATAATGCTGAGACATGTGTCTTGCACTACATGAGTGCCATAACATTCCTCTTAAGAGGCTCGAAATATGTCTTCAGAATCTGAACATTTTCGTAAACAGCATTAAACTTATCTTTCGTTTCGAAAGTTTTTCCTGAGACCACAGCTCAAATTTCAATATGCCTGGTAATATTTTTGAGCCACGCAGTGTGGGGACTGGAGCACCCACACAGAATTGGCAAAAGACGAGAAAGGGTACTTTCCCGAATGGCGAAATCGCAAGATCAAAACATGTGTATCTATAAGTCAGCCCTCTTTAATAGGCCACTGACATGGGTGGCTCAAAGATAATTATCAGACCACAAACTTATGTAACCCGGTTGAATGAATTCTGTAATTCTGCAGGCGATGAAGTTTCAAAGTAGATCTCATTCACTTCAAGTCTATAAAAGACAAATGGAGAAGCTCCAGTGTCTCCTGCAAATATCAAATACAAAATTCTCTTTCGTATTTGATTTTAGGCTACAATTTTTTCCACTCATTACTCGCGTTGATATAGCACAATGTGTGATGTTGAATTGCACATTGACATTCCCAAATTTACAGCATTACAACTCACTAAGATATTCTATAACATAACAACTACAAAGCAGTAACCCTAATGGCGTAGGCTGTGTGCTCAAATCTCCTCCATCTAGGAGGCTAATGTAGATCGTTGAGACTCAGTTATAGTGACAAATCACTATCCTTGATAAACATTGTTGGCGTTGATGAGATTCTGTTCATTTTTATACACCTGTGGATTATACGAGAGTGGCATAAATTGAATTATACGGAAGTCATCTACCATGTCTGAAAATTAAGAATGTCCAACCTCTTACGAAATCATGATAAATACCTAGAAAATTCAATATTAATCAATTGCTACGGTTACTACTGAGTGACTTATCACATACGAATTAATTAAACTAATATTAGTGCACTGGACTTTTAGTTGACAACACTTCACGAACATTAAAGTTAATTTCCTAATACTTACAGTAGAACACAAGAGCATAAGTTTTCACCACGAAGCATTTGACATTCAGCTGATTAAAAAATACATGTAAGTTACAGCAAAGTGATAACAATAACAGAATTGCACTTAACTCGGGTGAGGTCACAACATTTGAGCGACTAATCATGCAGAAACTCTACAACTTCTCACAATAACATTAAATGTGCCTTGTTCACAAGCTGTCGACAAGTTCATTTTAGATAAAAAATTGTACACTGACGTCTACACGCATTACATCATAATAAAGTATTATGACTTAGTATCAAGTCAAGTAACGAAACTAGTTAGAATTGCGTGATATCACAAGAAACGAAGATAGAATGTCAATCCACAGAAAGAAATGTTACAAGTGAGCACTTTCCACCAAAAGCGATGATCGCTTCTATGATTGTTGACGTGGTCTCATTCATAGAATCTTCGAACGAGAAAAAAACATTGACTACTGGAGCGTGGTCGAGAGGAAAGAGGCTGGACTAATGGCAAATTACGATATTTATTTTGCAAAATACTTCGGTATTCTGTCAAAGGGTCGTCACGACCAGAGTGGCGTGCCTGAAAAAGGAACAGTGCATTGAACTAGACAATGCATTAATTATTTAAGTGGAGAATTCTATCCGCAAAATCGTTTGATATACTGTGACAGTGGTCGAGTTCCATATCTAAGCAAATTATATATATTATAATATATATATATATATCACCTGTCGTCCCGTTGATCGTAGAGTGACTCGAGCGGATACCAACAACTCTCCCATTTTTCCCTACCGCGTGCAAGAGTAGCCCTGTAGGTCCTTCTCGCTCTAGGATTCGCTGAGCTTGACGTCCCAAGGAATCCAATGGGTAACGGCTCTCGTCCATCCGTTGTCGTTGAGGCGCATCACGTGTCCGGCCCACCTTATTTTCGATATCCTGTCGTGTAGAACGGCGTTTCTGATTTTCGATCGTTGACTTAGGTCGGAACTTCGGTTCCTTTCCCTCATTTGAGAGATACGGGATACTCCTAGCAACGACCTTTTGACTGCGCGTTCAATAACGCCAAGTGATCTTCCATCCTGCTTACGTCCCGACGAGGTTTCTGCTTCATACAGTAGGGCAGGGATAATCGTCGAGTCGAAAAGTTGGGCAGAGAGTCGGATGTTCTTAGTCTTCTTCAGTACATCTTCGATGCTCTTAAGCGTTCCTCAAGCTGCTCGTTCCCTTCTGCTCAACTCTGGAGCTAGGTCATTCATCATGTTGATTTCACGACCTAGATAGACGTAACTGGAGCATTCGGAGTTGTGGTCCGTTGAGCGTGAATGGGGCACTCGAAACCCATTCGTTCCTTACGAACATCGTTTTCGTTAGATTTAGTTGAAGACCAATCTTTCCACAGGCGTTATCGAAATCGGTCAACATTCGTTCCGCTTGGCTGATATTTGATGTTATGAGAAGGATATCGTCAGCAAAGCGAAGATGGTTCAATTGTCGACCGTCTATTTTCACTCTCATATCGTCCCATTCTAATGCTCGCATGACGTTTTGTAGGGTGGCAGTAAATAGTTTTGGCGAAATTTTATTGCCTTGTCGAACCCCTCTTCTTAAGTGAATGGTGATATTGTTGTAGAATGGGGATATTTTGGTCGTGAAACTTTATAAAGCTCACGAAGGATCATTATGTACCGAGTAGGGATGCGCTGGTCATTCAGAGCCTCTGTAACCGCTTCAGTTTCCACTGAATCAAAGGCTTTCTTCAGATCGATGAAAATAAGACAGAGTGGTTGTTTGTACTCTCGTGAAACTTCAATGTTGTAATCGTGTGAATGTCGTTTATCGTGCTAAACCCTTTTCAGAACCCTTCTTGTTCGCATGGCTGTCTTTCGTCCAGTGTTCTGTCAATCCTGTTTAGCATAAATCGAATAAAGAGTTTATAGACAACGGACAGCAAGCAGATTGGGAGATGATTGTCTATGTCGTGAAGGTTTCCCTTTTTGAACGACAATACGGTCTCGCTGGCTTTTTATTGAATAGGGACCTTGCATCTGACAGGTAGCGAGTGAAGAGCCGAGCCAGGGGTTGATGAGAACAGGCGGCAGATTCTCCAGATGTTCTGGTCTAATCCTGTCTGGGCCGGGTGTTGTTCTGTTCTTCATCGACGATATAGCATGTCGGATTTCGGAAGGGAGGACGGTGGAACGACATATTCATCCTCTTTCAATTTATATGTAAGAGGACATGACTAGCGAAGAGATCCGAGTAGTATTGGTGGATGATTTTCTCCATAGCCCTTCTCGAAGCTGTAAGTGTCCCGTTAGAGTATCGGAATGCAATCATCTTGATCTTCTTACTGGCGAAGCCTCGCTGAGCTTTGTGAATGCTCTTCCCAGCTTATGCCTTGTGCCATAACTGCTGCTCTTCTCTCTTTGAGGTCTTCTTTTATCTCTTCTCTGCAGCGTCTCGCAAGTTCGGAGGTAAGGTTTCGGTTGCCTGTAGCTCGGGCGATTCCACGTTGACGTATCAGCTCGAGTTTCTGCGGAGACAAGCGTCTCTTCGTACCTTGTGCTCTCTGCTTTCATAGCGTTAACGAGAAGATATTCAACGAGTCGATCGTATTCTTCGTCGATGTTGTCGACAACGGTATCTTCTCAAGAACCGACTAATGATTTGAATACATCCCAGTTTATGGTAGCTCTGGGACTTCGTTGCTTGAACTTAGCGGCTTTTTCTCCTCTCCTCGAAAAGCGGAAGATTGCGCTAAGGAGGCGATGGTCTGATCCCGTGTAGAACTTAGGAACAACAGCGACATCGGTCAGGCAAACCTTCGATTTGCTAAGATGTGGTCTATTTCGCTATGATACTCTCCATTGGGAGACTCCTACGTCCATTGCTGAGAAAGAGGCTTTTGGAATTGCGAGTTACCATGGATGGTTTGAGTCGTCATGATAAACTCAGATAGCCTCTCACCCTGTTCATTCCATTCTAGCCCGTAGGTTCCTATGCGACGTTCTTCAGACGTTCTTCTAGGTCCAATTTTTGCGCTAAAATCCCAGACAATGACCTTGAAGAATGTATGATCTTCTCTGAAGAATTTTTCGAGTCCTTGTAGAACGCTTCGACTTCGTCTTTGTCACAGCTTGATGTTGGTGAGTAAGGAACGAAGGTGGTCGAAGCCGGCATAGAACCATATCGTTTCAACCGTAATCGTCCGATGCAGGTTGTTAGTTGTTCGAACGAATCAATGTTCACGGTCAAATTCGATCTGACGAGGACGTCAACGCCGCAGACACCTCTGCGATCGCATGTTCAAAGAAACAGTGCTCCAGTGTCATAAGCAGAAACAGCGCGAAAAGGATAGCGCCTTCTCGTCTCAGCCAGGCCAATGACGTCGTACCTTATTCTTCTTGCTTGAATCAATAGATCTTCTACTGCGGATTTGTGAGCAAGGCTTCTTGCGTTGTAGGTACAGATCGTCATTTTAATCCGTTTCGATCTTGGCAGCCTAGTTCGGCCCTGAGATTTTAGCAGCCTCTTCGTACTCGTCCTACCTGGCGCTGCCGTACCAGGGGCTCTTTCGGGGTCAGGGGAATGAGGCCCATATTTGTTACTGTTTTTGACATTTTGATACGCAGCGTGTAGCTAGCCAGGCTCTAAACGTGGGGGCTGGGTACTCAAGAGTAGCTTGCCAGTCTCTCTCGGAGGAGCAGGAGGAGCTTTTTTGTTGTAGGCGACTCCTAACCGCCTCCCATGTACTTCTCAGCCGCTTGATTGCAGGCTTTTGGCCGACTTGACTCGTAGAAATAGAGTTTCTGTCAAATCGGCGCTGCAGAAACGAAGAGCTCACCCTTGAATCTACCTACGTTGCTGGAAAGCACACGGTCCCTTTTGGTTCGCGTTTATTCCCCTATCCACCACCTGGGGACGCGCCACGTGCCCTCGCGACTAACCGGGAGGCCCTCAAAGAGGTAGGTCCGTAGCAATATAATACCTTTTTTCAAGTATTTTATTGAGATCACGCTCAAACTTCAATATTTCCTATATTTATTATTTGAGCCAACATTTCATATAGTCTGTTTATGGGCTCTTGCAGAGCTCCATACATGTGTTTCAGCCTTGACAGCCTCGTCAGCTGAGCAGACCCTTCGCCTTTAGCCAGTCCTCTTGGGGTGCTCCAGTCCCCCACTTAGAACGGGCGAAGACGAAGAAATTACACTGCAGTCAAGTGAAATGAATCACTAGATGGGCAATTTTGTACACTCGATACATGTTATGTTGGCTCAAATAATGGTTATGAGATTATTGAAATCTGGTCTTAAAAAACACTTGAAAGAAGTGGTATAATATTTCAAAAATAGCAGCCAAGAGCAATCAAGAGTAGAAGACTGCTGATTTAGTGATATCACTTAACAGCGGTGTAAATCCTTCGTTGTCGCCTACTTCAAGTAGGGGACTGGAGCTTTCCAGAGGATTATCTAGAGACGAAGGGCCTGCCGACTGGCGAGACTGTCAAGGCCGAAAAACGTGTATCGAGCCGTGCAAAAGCCCATAAATAGACCACATCATATGTATGCTCAAATAATAATTATGATATACATACATACATATACATTACGTATATGAACATATATACATATATATATAAATATATATACACATGTGCACGTATATGTAAATACATATATATCGTATAGTTTGTCTATTAAGTATCTTCTCTCTTCATCTATACTATATCTAAGTTTCAAATGATAGTGGTGGTAGAGAATCACCACTTGAAACATCTAGTGCATGGTTTTGTGGGTTTATAATTTCATCACATTTCATTTCACAGAGTAGATTCGTCGTGATACCTAGTATACGAGGAAACCAAAGCGATAGAGCTGCCAGATATGGCTGAGCAAAAGTATGAAAAAATCACAGCTCATGAAAAATGTATATCAAGAACACAATTGTTGTAAATAAATCTCAACTGATATATTTTCGAGCACTGAAAAAAGCATCTCCGCGTTGAAGCATGCCAGATGACACAATTTAATCATGAAAATATTTCTACCAGCTTTTTGAAATTTAGCATACCTTATATGCTTCATGATATTTTTGTGCTTGCTTGTTCTTGTCCAACTTGTGATGCCTATGGTGATACTTTTTTATGTTGATCTTTGCTGTCTTTTATCTTTGTCATCGTCTCTTTTCTTCTCTAAATCATGTCTGGAAGATGTGTGATCTTTTTGGATATGATTGTGCTCACGATGTCTATGACGATTATTCTAAAAACAAAATTTTAAGTATATGCCTAAGAGAACTGAGAGGTAAGCAAAAACACTGCCTCAGGCGGGAATCGAATTCACGTCTCATCCATACCTGGTTTGTCCCCGATATAGATGGAACGCGGGTTCGATCCCCGCCTGAGGCCGTGTTTTTGCTCACCACTCAGTTCTCTTAGGTATATAAGAAACATCATAACACTGCAAAAAATGCAGTTAAAATGCGAAATTTCGAGTATTATTTATTACAATGGCTGACAGCTCAACTGGGTTTATAAAGCAAAAATCGCATACTCGACCAAACATGTTAAAGGTAAGTGGCTGATAGCTAACATAGAGATATTGAAGAATGAGTGGTGGTGCAATTGTGAATTGGTGGTGTAGTGGTAGAGCACTAGTCCGCGGTTTGGATGGAACGCGGGTTCTATTCCCGGCTGAGGTCGTGTTTTTGCTGACCACTCAGTTCTCTTGGGTGTATACGAAACATTACAACACAGCGAAAAATGCAGTAAAAAAACTAGAAACTTCGAGTATAAACTTGAGTGATATTCAAAATTTCTTAGAGGTAGACAACACTTAATGACAGTAAGTATAACAGAGAACCCTTACGCGAGATTCGCGATATTTTCCCACCATTTCCATTGGTTCTTGAGGTATAAACTTAGAAGATAAATGAGATTGTGAATGAATAATCATGAATAAATTAACATAAAACACAAAATAAGTTATGGTAACTGTCCTCTCCATAAGGATGTGGTTTTTGCGTCGAAAAGTGTGAGGGTTTTAGGAATCCTCAGCAGAAATTTTACTGAATAATTTCTCCGGAGTCTCTTCAGATTTCGCCTTTCCTAACGATCAAACACCCTTCAGTGACGACATAAATCCAAACTTCATCACAGGCTATCAGATCATAATTGGGACGCGCGCCGCTTGCCGCTTTCGTCGATGTCCGTATCGCTCACCTGTATCACCTGTGGCGCCTGTCGTCCCGTTCATTGACGAGTGGCTCGGGCGAGTATCAGCATCACTTCCATTTTTTCACATTGCGTGCAAGAGTACCCCACTGGGTCCTCCTCTCTCTAGGGAATCGCCAAGCATTATATCCTTCTTCTATGCCTTTCGCGAAGAAATCGGGCCATCGGGCCGGTGGTATTAATGTGGAGAGCCTGATATCCCGAGGAATCCAGTCGGTAACGGCTCTGGTCCATAGGTTGTCGTTGAAGGGCATCACATCCCAGCCCACCTTATTTTCTGTATCCTGGCGTGTACATCGGCATCTCTGATCTTCGATCGTTGACATAAGTCGAAACTTCGGATCCTTTTCTTATTTGCGAGAAACGTGATACTCTTAGCATCGACCTTTGGACTGCCCGTTCAATAACTTCAAATGATCTTTTGTCACGCTTACGTAGCGACCAGGTTTCTGCTTTTTTTTTTGTTATTCGAGAATAAATGAAAAACCGATCTCGTTCGCTCAACAAGAAGTCTTCATAGGCTTAGGTTCAGACCACCCACCATGAACGACAATTGCGAAAGCGAGAAACAAATGTAAGTGAACTCAGACCTAAACGCAAGTTCTATTCTGAGCTATGGCTTAAGCCCGAGCCTAAGTATGTGCTTAACTCAAAGTTATGAGCTGGGGATGTCTTAAGGAATGATCACTAGCATAACGTATAATTCTCGGCTTTGCGCGATCTTGTTATGTGGAATTTTTCGTTATCGGCACAAAATGAGCCTCGAACTTGTGTAAAAGAACCTTTATATAACAACTTTAATCATCAAGAGCAACATCACGATAACAGGAAAAGTGTAGACTATCAACGATGAGACGATAACAGAACCAAAAGATAAAATCATGAGTAGGAAACTGCATTGAAACAAGAGTCATAGGCCTGCAATAAACCGATGAATAATATAAAGAACATGTACCACATATTGTCGAACAAAAACGGTACATGAGATTGATATGATAAACACAAGGCAACCTGTTACACACAAAGCAAAAGAATTCCAAGCAAAAAAAAAAACAAAAGAAAGAAACAACGAAAGAATTGGTGATCCCAGATGTGGTAGTAAGAAAATTCCAATCATGCAGTCGTTAACTGCAACAAAGACAAATCTACTGTAACATGATCTGAATAAGTTTAGATATCTCAACGTCCCACTTTGTTTCCCGTGCACCGATTTCATATGCTTTCTCAATTCATTTAGTAGTAGATGCAAATGAATTGAAACTGGAAGTGAAGAAACGAGGTTATTTTGCTCAGGATGAATTAGGCGTTCAACACATCAAAAATTCGTGATTAATCATTAGCTAAACTGTGATTTGACGTTTTGGACAAATGCATTGACCGCTTCACATCTCGAAGCTATGAAACATATTATTCATTCATTTGGCGTGCTTCCTCACTATCGTGCTGTGTTCCTCCGTCATTTGCTGGTTCTTTTTTGGTTGCTTATTTAAAAGATCCTTCCCGTGATTCTTGTGTGTGGGCGTCTCGCTCGAGAATTGTCACTTGGACATTTGGATGCTTTCCTGCTGTTAACGAAAGAATACGGGTATGTTTCCAACGTTCTCAAGAATATTGATAGGCGAAACTTGTAACAATACACAACATCGCGATTAAAAAGCACTGGCACTGAAATTCATTTCTTCAAATATTCTGTTTGATAGAAAAAAAGTACCTGAATTCTCTTCGGCAACGTTAGAATGTAAATGGTCGGCCCTTGTGAGTATCCTCATGGCGACGTAGAGGTTGCTTTCCCCTATACAGTCTGTAGTATTCTGAGCACTTGATGGATCTAAATGGCAATTTACGATGAAATCGTCTTAAACTAATCTAAACAAGCAAATCAGAAAAAATTATGGTTATATATGACAAATTTCGTCATAGCCAATATGATTTTCCATAGTATTGCAGCATGGTTTATTCTTTAGTGAAAATCTTTCGCAAAAAAAGAAACAGGTTAGTTTTGATTGAGGCTACGAGGATCAATAGAATACTTGCTAAGCACATTCAGAAAAAAAGGACCATAAAGATGTTAGGGTAACAGACTCTAACCTACATATTATAATAAATAATTTGTCTTTATTAGCCGTTTACCTTTCCAACTCCCATTTACGCTTTAGCTCTCTCTGCATCTCGTTCATCATTCTTGAACGCCTCTCCCTTATTCCGTTTGTACTTCAATGCCTGCTTAGAATTCTCATTCCTTTTTTTTTACGAATGCAGGCAGTAAAGACTGAAGAGCATTATTCAATCAGTAACAAGAAAGCGGTATGACGCAATGTATAGTAGCGATCTGCGACATACACGTGGTTGATGAGTTGATTGTTTGCTCCCGAGTATAACGTTTATCAAGCTTTCCATTCCACTGTGGTCATTGAACTGATATTGGATTTGTCTGGAAGAACAGCAGCACCAACTTCACGCATCGGTAGGCCATCATGAGTAATTTGTCAAGGTCACATATTCGTTCACTGACATCAAACGATGCTCGATTAGGTCGATAGCACTGTGCATTTCTCGAGGATTGATGAACGCCGAGAGCTTTCTTTTTTTGACAACGAGGCAGCTATGAAGTAAGCTATGTTGTCCTGATATGTGCAAATCCCCTTTCAAATCAAATACCATGAAAGGGCCATAAAATTTTTTTAACAAAGCAGTGTGGTTGCATGAATCACATCGGAAATGCGTATCCGTCGATGATTAGCATATCTACAGGGCGAACACACGATATGAAGTGAACGAAGGTTGGGGAGAGTTAGAAACAAGTGTGACAAGAACGATTTGCAACTACTTCGAAAACTCTTCTTTGGAAGTGAAAAACGTCTCTATTGTAGTTCTTGACGGCTATAGAACATTGACGCAAAAATAGTAGCCGTTCACGCTACTATGAGAGTTGTAGATAATTCTTGCAATGGGTTTTCTCTGCATGCGTTGCTGATGTGTACCTATTTCAAAGTTATTTCAAGTGCTTGCTACGATTTGATGTTTGATATTCCTCTTAATACTCAGCTCACGTTTAGTCTAATTGACGATATCTTCTTCTGTCATGAGGATCGAGTCGTTTGGCTTCATGACTTTTTACATAAACGTTAGCTTAAACAATAACAATCATTTGAGGATTGCCCATGTGCGGGTTCCCCTAAATAGTTCGAAGCGCTTCCTACTAGAAATGTGATGTTTTGTGAAATGAAGAGTCGAATGAGTGTAACAGCAATTAACAGCGACCACTTGAAGGCTACAATCAAAGCAGTTCATTCAGAGACTACTTGACGGGTCTTAGAAACTTCAAAATTCACGGATGTACAATCATCTACTGCTTTGGACAGTGTAACGGTAAACACCTCGGCAGACGAGTGTCGAATGGACCGAATAATTGCATACGAGATGATCGTTGAATAAATCTCTCTCTAAACTTCATTTACAGTGCAACAGGAAACTCCTCAATCTCCTTAACAAAAGTTAATCCTCTCAGATGAAAGACGGGGTTCTTGAACATTATAAAGAGGCAAATTACTATAACAACGTCATTGAGACAGACCTGGCCAACTGTACGATATAATTGCTGTGGACACTCGACTCGAATAACTGTGGTTTTGAGGAAAATGATAATGTTGCAAGCTTGTCCAAAGTAGATCTTTACTATAGCCTTCTTTGATTTATCAGTAGACGCAAGCAACCTTACCTGCGCTAAGATGAAATGGAAAACCGGCAGTAAAATCAGTTTCACTTTGCCGTAAATTCCAAATTCCCTCTTCCTAAATCAGCACATATTGCAATTTTAACCACAATAAGGATCTGAAAAATGAACGGAAGTGTACCTACCATCACAAATTGCTTTGAGATCTGGAGAAGCTTTTAATCTCTTAACTTGTTCGGACGCATGACGAAATGGTCCGGAACAGACTTCTAACGGAACCGTGAACGTCGCCATTTGTCGTTCGTCTCTGAAAGGAATTTGTGCTCAGGGTATTAGCCCGTTCTCTACACATTACTCCTTTGTGGAAAAAAAGCTTTGGTCAGGGTATTAATGCAGAAAACCACATTGGTATACAGAGTATGGTCATAAGATCTGGATGAACTAAGGAACACATTGCTGCATGTTGTTTATTAGCCAGTACGGAACGGCGTGTACCTCCCCAGCAGTGTGATTGTTGGACACAGATATTCCCCTGGAGGTTCGTTGCTCTTGCCCACTGAAAAAATCGCCTCACTGTTCTATAGCAGCGAAAATAAGATTATATTTTTCATACTTAAAGCGCATTTTTTGCTCGACTCGGCTCTTTGGGCAAATTTCCATCAGAAGTTTACTAACCATTTGTTTCTGGAGAACCTTTGAATCTCTTGACTTCTTCGTATGCATGACGAAATGGTCCGGAACAGACTTCTAACGGAACCGTGAACGTCGCCATTTGTCGTTCGTCTCTGAAAGGAATTTGTGCTCAGGGTATTAGCCCGTTCTCTACACATTACTCCTTTGTAGAAAAAAAGCTTTGGTCAGGGTATTAATGCAGAAAACCACATTGGTATACAGAGTATGGTCATAAGATCTGGATGAACTAAGGAACACAGTGCTGTATGTTGCTTTATTAGCCAGTACGGGACGGCGTGTACCTCCCCAGCAGTGCGATTGTTGGACACAGATATTCCCCTGGAGGTTCGTTGCTGTTGCCCACTGAAAAAATCGCCTCACTGTTCTATAGCAGCGAAAATAAGATTATATTTTTCATACTTAAAGCGCATTTTTTGCTCGACTCGGCTCTTTGTGCAAATTTCCGTCAAAAGTTTACTAACCATTTGTTAATAGGAATTCTGGTGAATCTGAAACTATACTTGATTTCAATATGCCTACTGTTACTGCAGTACTATTAGTGCATCACAATGTTAGTACTGCAGTACTATTAGTGCAGAACAAAACAAAAATGTTTGTCAAATTTTTTTATATTCTAAAAGTGGGCTGTCCAATGAAAGTACAAGATTGACAATGAAGTGAAGCTACTGACAACTAATTTACGGTAGTTAACCCTAACTGAGCCCAATTTGCAACGAAGGTAGTATGATAGATTGCAAATCATGTCATCTGTGGTATGCAGTATGGTTTGTCGTTCGGCATGCATACATTTAAAAGTCTGGTTGGTGAAAAACACTTTCAACTGGACGCTGTGAGGAGAAAAATCCATGATATCCAAAGACTGAAGGCGACAAAAGATTGCGCCTCCAAGAGGCAGCTCGGGAAGGATCATAGACGAATTCTTCAAAGCCGGCAGACTCAGAGGCAGTGTACATTCTATCACGACTGACAAAATTTCGATTCTGGTAGCGGAAGTTTGAGCTTGCGTACCAGAAGCCACTCATCCTTTTTCTTTGAACATGCGACTGCAGAGGTGTCGGCGGCGCTGGCGTTCTCACCAAATCGAATTTGACCGCGAAGATCGGTTCTTTTCAGCAACTAACAACCTATATCGGACGCTTGCGGTTGAAACGATCTGTATCAAAGCCGGCTTTGACCTTCTTCGTTGCTTATCGAAAATTTCAACTCGAAAATTGGACCTAGAAGAACGTCTGAAGAACGTCACATAAGGACCCGCAGACTAGACTGGAATGAACAGGGTGAGAGGCTTTCTGAGTTTATCAGACGACCCAAACCACCCATGATACCTCGCAATTCCAAAAGCCTCTTCCTCAGCGATGGTAGTGGGAGTCTCCCAATGGAGAGTATCATAGCGAAATAGACCACATCTTAGCAAATCGAAGGTTTGCCTGACCGATGTTGCTGTTGTTCCTAAGTTCTACACAGGATCAGACCATCGCCTCTTTCGCGCAATGTTTTGTTTCTCGCGGAAAGGAGAGAAAGTCACTAAATTCAAACAACGAAGCCCCAGAGCTACCATAAATTGGGATGTATTCAAATCATTAGTCAGCTCCTGGGAAGATACCGTTGTCGACAACATCGACGAAGAATACGGCAGGCTTGTTGACTATCTTCACGTTAGCGCTGTGAAAGCCGAGAGTGCTAAAGTCACAAAAAAACCCTTTTCTCCGCAGACACTCGAGCTGATACGTCAACGTAGAATTGCACGAACTACAGGCAACCGACACCTTCCTTCCGAGTTTGCGAAACGGTGCAGAGAAGCGATAAAAGAAGACTTCAAAGTGACACGAGCAGCAGTTATGCAGAAGCTGTAGAAGCTGGTAAGAGCATTTGCAAAGCCCAGAGAGGCTTTGTCAATTATAGCAGCAAGACAATTCCAGTGCAGTATCCTGACGGGACACTTACAGTTTCAGAAGGGCAATGGAGAAAATCATTCATCAGTTCTACTCGGATCTCTTCGCTAGCTATACCCTCTCACCGTCATATAAACCGAAAAAGATGAATCTGCCCTTCCACCGGCCCTCCCTTCCAAAATCCGACATGTTATATCGTCGGTTAAAAACCGAACAATACACAGTTCAGACAGGATTAGATCGGAACATCTGAAGAACCTACCGCCAGTTCTCATCAACACCCTGGCTCGGCTCTTCACTCGTTACCTGTCAGAATGCAAGGTTCCCATTCGACGAAAAAAAAAGGGAGGTCATCACGACATCGGCAATTATCGCCTAATCTGCTTGGTGTCCGTTGTCTATAAACTCTTCGCTCTAGTCATCCTAAACAAGATTGACAGAGCAATAGACGAAGGGAGCCATGCGAACAGGCCGTGGTCTTAAAAGGTTTAGCACGATAGACGACATTCACACGATTACAAGACTCACTGAAGTTTCACGAGAGTACAAAATACCGCTTTGTCTCACTTTCATAGAACTGAATAAAGCCTTTAATTCAGTGGGAAAAGAAGCGGTAATAGAGGCTCTGGACAACCAGGGCGCCCTCACTCGGTGCATAATTATTTTTCTTGAGCTACATAAAGATATCACAATTAAAATACCTTCATTCTACACAATATAACCATAGACGTAGGAAGAGGGATTGGGCAAGGCGACACAATGCCAAATTTATTCACTGCCACCCTCCGAAACGTCGTGCAAACAATAGAATGGGACGGTATGGGAGTGAAAATTAACAGCCGACAATCAAACCATCTTCGCTTTTATCGTCTTCATAACACCAAGGATCAGCCAAGAGGAACAAATGTTGACCGATTTCGACAACGCCTATGGAAAGATTAGTCTTCAACCGAATCCAACGAAGACGATGTTCATGAGGAACGGATGGGTTTTGAGTGCCCCATTCACGCTCAACGGAACGAAAATCTCCGAATGCTCCAGCTACTTCTATCTAGGTCGTGAAATCAACATAATGAACGACCCAGATCCAGAGCTGAGCAGAAAGAAACGAGCTGCTTGTCAAACTTTCCAGATCATCGAAGATGTAGAGAAGAGGACAATGAACAACTGACTCCGTCCTCACCTTTTCGACTCGAGGATTATCCCTGCCCTAACGTATGCAGCAGAAACCTGGTCACTACGTAAGCAGGATGAAAGACCACTTGGTGTTATCGAACGCGCAGTCGAAAGGTCGATGCTAGGAGTATTCCGTAACTCGCAAATTAGAGAAAGGATCCGAAATTCCGACCTACGTCAACGATCGAAAATCAAAAACGCCGTTCTACACGCCAGGATATCGAAAATAAGGTGGGCCGGACAAGTGATACGCTTCAACGACAAACAATGGACCACAGCCGTTACAGACTGGATTCCTCGGGATATCAAGCGCTCTACAGGAGGACCACCGACGCGATGCTCCGATTCCTCCACGTAAGACATAGAAGAAAGATATGTTCAGCGAATCCTTAAAGCGAGGAGGACCGGCCGGGTTATACTCTTGCACGCGATAAGAAAAAATGGAAGTGTTGCTGCCACACGCTGGAGTCACTCGACGATCAACGGGACGACAGGTGATACAGGTGATATAGGTGAGCGATACGAACAGTGACGAAAAGCGCGCTGCAATGATGATCTGATGTTTCGTAATAAAGTTTAGATACATATCGTCACTGAAGGAGGTTTCATTGTTAGCAAAAGATAGAATATCTATGAAGAGACTTCGGAGAATTTGTTTTTAGTAGAAACATCTCCGGGACTTCCTAAAACTTCACATTTTTCGACTGAAAAACCACATTCTTATGGAAAAAACAATTCGGACCACTTATTTGTGTCTCATGTTAATTTATTTATGCTTATTCGTATCAACCTTATTTAACGTTTGGTTCTTACGTCAACATCAATTCGCCTTTGTTCACTGCCGCGCAACAATGACAATCAAATAATCAATTATATACTCAATGATAAAGAGTGATGTGCAGAAACTTTTGCGTTAGGTGGGATTACAACACGCATTTCACCCGATTCGAAGGCGCGTGCTGAACGTCGGACAGTACGAAATGTGGGTTCGAATCCCACCTGATGCAAATATTTTTACACAACACTTTTTATCATTGGGTATATTGTAAGATCTTACCACTGCTAAGGGCGGCCAAATAAGAAACATTCTAATCAATTAAGTGATTAGTTTATAATATAGAACATTGCTATCAAATCTTTCGCGTTTGATATCCTCTCATTATGCACGGCACCAAAAGTCATTACAGTGATAGAAAAAAAGAAATAATTATTAGATCCACAGAAATGCTATCCCATATGCATATGAAGCCACTACATCGACAACTCTCAACAATTCTTCGATGATAAGTGTACTTTGGCAGCTGCAATCTCTACTGAATTACAGAAGAGACTTTGCACTATAGAGATTGATTCTATGCTTTTCGCACTGATTTTACGTGGTTCACGCATTTCTGTACAGTTGCATGCCCTCTTGGCGGCGCCCTGGTCAAGTAGTTATGACGCCCGTCGCCACGCACGCGGAGCCAAGCTGCACTCCTCAGCTCTCTTCGACAGTCAAAAACAACACCCTGTGGAACACTACAGCTAGGCTGTTCTCGCGCTGCAAGGAGACTTGCTCAACATGCTAGAACTCTGAGATCCGCATAGTGAGAAAAAAAACACTGTGAAAATGGAACAATAAAATATCAAGTGTGAATGTCCTTTTTTGGTCTCCTGTACGCTCAACGAAAGACTTGGAAATCCTTTCATAGTGTGTACATCAACGACACGAGTTCACATTTCAAGAGATGAAAGGTTCAGCCTGACCGATGTCGCTGATGATCCAGAATTTCACACGTGATCTGAACGTTGCCTGCTGCTCGTCTCGATGCAATTATTGGGAATGTTGCGAAATCCCATCCACACGGCCGTTCACTTACTCAAGTCGAACAAATCCGCCCGTCGAGTGTTGAACTTGATTTTATTTTCGTTACTACAGCGCAATGAAAAGGCATTTTTAAAAAACAAGCCTAATATTGGAATTGAAGGATTCAAGGTACCGAACGATTCGTCTGAGATTCGAGGTATCAAACGATAAGCCTTAGAGATAATCAAGAAAGTCCTAGTCTCCGAAAGAGTGAAAAAATAGACTGAGATAACTGGACTGTGTTCGAAATTCAACTTTCAGAAGTAGCAAGCAGTCTTTTTGCTTACAGCTGCTGTTGTTGTATTGTATAGGGTAGGTGAATTTAGGAAATGCCACAATGCACCTCTAGCAAATTGCAAAATTCCATCAAATGCTAAGAGCCGTGCTATCGACAGACGACCCAAATTGGAAAAATATAGTGTGTAATATAATTACTGGGTCCCAACATGGATAAAATAGATGACTTTCTATCTTAATGACAAATTAAAATTTAAAAAACTCTGAATTACCCATGATTTCTCGTTTTTAATGTTGGAAAAATCAGTATTAACGTGTGAATTGCGGAAGTGTCGGCACTTTTTTTGACTTCACAAAATTAACGAAGGTTATCAGAGTGTTAATTAGCAGAGATACAGAAAAATGGGAAATTAATGGCTCAGTCACACGATCAACTAAGAACGATACGGAGTAATGTTCAAAAGAACCCACTCGGCTGTTGTTAACGGACAACGGTGTCTGGAGCTATCAGAGTTTGTGTTGAGCTGACCACGAGTTCATCCTCACCGGACCTCACATGATGCCACTTGAATTTGGGTGTGTGAATTCAAACAATGTAATATGAAGCAAAATAAATGAAAAAAGCAACAATAAAGGAACTTACTGTATCAGTACTCTAGGGAAATTTTGGAGGGTAATCGCTTTAGAGGGAGGGAGGGGGGGGGGGGTGGGGGGGGGGTGGGGCGAGCTCGGCGTCATTCGATCAGCCTCTGTGCAGAATGCCACGCAAATGACGCGGGACTGGTCAAGGTAGGCTTTTGAAGTGACGTAACTCTGCACCATTTTTTCTATTGAACTGGCGTAACTTTGCACCACTTCTTTATAGTGCTACGAGATATGTCCACAAATACCCATTGACGTAAAGTGATAGGCAAAACTTTCTCGTCAGGTGGGACTAAAACCCGCACCTCACAGTTTCCGGTAGCGCGTGCTTTGTCTGTTACACTACTGACGCCCATTTCACACACCACTCTTTCTACGCTACAACGCATCTATCTGTCAGCAGCCAACAGTCTACGGCCTGGTCCGGGTAGTTGCTATCGACATTGAACCTAGTCACGCTGACAAATATTGAGTATTGATGTTTGAATGAAATTCTTTTTATTTAACCGCTTCTAGCCGGTGGTATGAATTTTCAGCGGGTTAGTGCACACGCTCCTGATAGAGTGAGGTGCCGCTTCTAGTCCCGCCTAACGCGCAAGTTTGCGCATCACTCTACATTACTGGATATATCAATGGAATCTGCCGCCGCTAAAGCGGTTAAATAAAAATAATTCTATTTGGTCTTTAGCACCCAATATCTGTCAGCATGACTGGGTTGAACGTCGATATTGACAATCCGGTCTAGGCAGTTGACAGCTGTCACCTGACAGTTAGATGCGCTGTAGCGTAGAAAGAAAATGTGTGCAAAATGAGAGTCAGTAGTGTAACGGGTTAGAGCACGAGCTCCCGAATAGAGTGCGACGCCTGTTCTAGTCCCGAATGACGCGGAAGTTTTGCACGTCACTCTACATTATTGTGTGGTTTACTAGCGGACGGCTGCAACCACCTACACGTGGTCACATTGAGGTTATTTTAAAAGGATTGAAGGAGGCGCAGAATCGCCTCTACAGCGATAAACTAGAATAACACGTTGGACAATCAGAATAACTGGTATGTTTAGAGGCAAAAATTGCAACTATGAAAATGCTTGTGGTGGAGTGTAAATACATGTGTATAAGAAGCAAAAGTCTGTAGAACGATAGAAGAAAGGCCGTTCTACAATGTCATATAGGTATTTTTCCGAGACGAAGATGAAGGCCCTAATTAATTTTATTGCCATCCCAAACGAATTAACAATCATTTGATATCGCAAATCTCAAAAATTTCACGAACACTTTCCAATCGACTTTTTTGAGACCCCGCCTAGAAATCTGATATAGTCTGATAGTTGCTTATGAGGCAACGTCAGAATATGACGAACGACATTGTAGCGTTCTAAACGGACCTGGAAAAGTCATTGAAAATGTTAACGCGTAAATCGGACCTAAAAGAACGGCTAAGTAAAGTCACCTTGGGACACACGTACTGGGATGGAGCGAACAGAGTGAGAGGCTATTTGGCTTTCTCAAGACGACCAAAACCATTCATAGTAACTCACAATGTCAGAGGACCCATTCTCAACGAAAGACTTGAGAATTCCTTCATAGTGCGCACATGATTACGAATGAGATCACATTCCAATTAATCGAAGGTCCAGGTTAATCGATGTCCGACGCTCCAAAATTTCACACGTGATCCGACCATTGCCTGCTTCACGCAACATTCCATTCATCACAGAATGGGGAGAAAGCCGTAGTTTGAACAACGAAATACCAAAAGCCATAAATTGGGACATATCGAAATCATTGGTCTGCTTCTGGAAAGACATTATCAATAAAAACAATGACAAAGATCACAGTCGGCTCCTTCATTATCTCCACTATAGCGCTGTACTGGCACATAATCACACAGTTTGTCTACAAAAAATCGAGCTGATACATCATCGTGGAATCGCACGAGCAGTAGCAACCGACAACTCACGTCCAAACTTGGAAAACGCTGCAGAGAAGAGATAAAAGAAGAACTCAAAGAGAGAAGAGCAATAATGATGGCCTAAGCATCACTTGGGAAGAGTATTAGATAAGCCAACCCAAGCTTCACTAGGTGCAAGACACAATGGCTGCACATCGACTTCCTGATGGAACAGTTATTGCTTTCAGAAAAATGTCGGAAAGAATCATCCACGGGTACACTCGGATCTGTTTGATAGTCACGTCAGCTTGCAGTCATACGGAATGAAAATAAATGAATTTGTTGTTCCACTAGCTTTGCCTTTTCTACACTCTACTTCGTTCGAAAATAACAGAATAAACCCGAGGACGAGATAAGATCGAACACTTGAAGAAGCTCCATGGGTTGTCCATAACACACTGTCTCGCCTTTTCACTCCATACTTGTCAGATAGTAAGAATCCCAGTAGATGGAAAAACGAGCAAGGCCACGCTATTGTTCAAAAAACAAGACCTTCACGACAATGGCAACTGTTGCTCATCTGCTTCCTATAAGTCGTCTATAAACTCACCACACTCCGAGTGATGCTAAACAAGATTGACACAAACACTGGACGAAGGACATGCGAGCAAATAGGGCATCGATAAGGATTTGTCACTATAGACCAGATCCACACAATAACGAGACTCACAGAAGTTTTCTCAAGAAGAGACCGCAAATAAAAATAACAGAAGACACGTTTTTCGTATTAAGTTGAGATAAAAACCGGCTCCAATTAGTATCTAATAAAAATAAGCTCTGAAAAATTTGTGATTTTTTTCTACAGTATGAAGGTAAATTTCTTCTACTAGTTTATCAAAAAACTTTGTAGTCTCTATATTGGTCGAAAGATATAGGCGACTTCCAGAAACTCAGCATAATCTCTTATGTCGGTACTATTCTGTTATGAGGTTTTTCCTTTCCAACTTTTGACAACGGAAACTTGTCAGGTTCCCCTCAGATGTACGTTAATTCGATAGCTAAGATCTCGAGGATTCCAGTGCTGCGCTTTTTTGTGCGCAGCAGCAGCGAGAATAAAATTAAGTTTTACACTCGATGCGCCTTATCACGCAGATTTTCGTCATTCATTCTAGAGTTTCTTCTTTATTTCTCGGATATTCCTGTTTCTAATTTGGAATTTTAAGAAAGATGCGAATTTGTATGTCAGACGATGAAGAATCTATAACCGATCTCATTCGCTGCACAAAGTTTTTTTCATAGAGTGTTTAGCAGTCATTCGAAAACTCAAATCTCTGGCTACAGCACCACTTCACTGGCTTTTTGAAACACTCTATAACGCTATAAAATCCAGAATAAAATTATGTTTCGCAATCGCCTTTCGCCTTCATTTTAATCACGCATACAATTCGCTGAAAGCACGAAAAGCATATAAGGTGTAGCGAATTTCTCGTACTATCAGAGCCAGAAATTTTTATATAAGTTTCTGCCGATGCGGTAAAACAAAACTTAGTTGAATAACAATAATTCGAACGCGATCAATCATCCGCCCCCACCCCTGTCCTCGCCCTCCGCTCCGTGATTTAGACGGCAAACAAGGACGCCGAAAACGTAAAACTTGACCGATTTTTTCCGCTAAGCGGTATTTCCAGAAAATAACCACAACGTTGGAATCATTGGATATTGAATGATTACTAACAGTCCAAAGAAAGAGCTCTGTCTGGCTGAGTTTAGAGCTCAAATATTTTCTTCCTCTTACCAGCGATATCAAAAGAGCTTTTCCAAAAACAACACTTTAGGGTTCTTCAAAACTTGTGCTATCGAATGAGTACTAGCGCTGTAAGGAAGCAGCTTAATTCAGCAAATATGAGCGAGATAAGAAAAAAAACATGTGGTCGTGTGAAACATAATTTTATTTTGGACTTTCACTGTGCGAAGGGTATTTCAAAAAACTGAGTATATTTGTCCGCATATAAGTACCAAAAAAACTGTTTTATAACATTTTATGGGCTTAAGCCATTATTTTCATCATAGACTGCCAAATAAACCCGCCATTAAATTTAGACATCGGCCAGCCTAGGTCCAGAAGTGCGAAACGTAATTTTGTTCTCGCTCTTACCAGCACTCTATGATTACCTTTTTTCAAAAAACCAACCGTTACTTTAGAATCACCTTAATCTGTAGGATCGTATAACTTCTGGAAGTTTGTTGGACGACCATCCACAAGCCGTGTCCTCCTCGGTGCAGTTTTTACAAATATTCGTGAACTCCCATCTCACAAAACCATTCACACACTCAAGCCGAGCAAGAACTGCATGCCGGATGTGGAACGTAATTCTGTTTACGCTGCTACAGCGCAATAAAAAAGCCTTTCCATGGAAGAAGAGCATCATTGGAACCGCCGAGATTCAACGTATCAAAACACTTGGCGAAAGTTTTGAGTAGAAAACATGAAGCCCTTCTCCTCAAAAGTTGAAATATATTTAAGATAACTAAATCGCACCCGAAAGTAATCTTTGAGTAATAAAAACCATGCAGAGCAAAATGAACATTCAATAAACAATGAATGAACTCTTTATTTTATTTCCACTTGTTGTTAGGCTATCGCATAAGATAGGAGAAAGCAAGAGCTGCCAAAAAATCCCATCAAACACTGGCAGCAATACTTTTAGCAGACAAACCACATTGAAAAAAGTAGCAAATAATAGCATTACTAAAACTGAAGATGAATGAAACAACACCTTCCCATGCTTTAGGGCTAATTTCAGTCCCAAAAAAGCGCTAATTACCGCAGAGTTATTGTGTTCAGTGTTTAAGAAGCCAGTATCAAAGTGTATAAATTACGGACGTTCGTTTAACCCTTGTTGTTGGCTTCCGCAACCTCAACGGTGTTGCTAATGTGTTGATTAGCAAAGATACACAAAAATGGAAAATAACGGCGCTCATTTGAATCGCATCATAAAAGTCACATATGATACAAAGTGATAATTACAAGAACATACCGGGCTTTCGTTAGGAGACAATAACACCCGTGCCATAGGACTTCGTGTTGAGCTGGCGAAGAGCTCAACCTCACCGTGCCTCATATCACTCGAGGTGCCACTCAAATTTAGCGCTTGTGAAGTCAAACGATGTACTGAGGTGGAAAATGGTGACTTAGAGACGAAAAAAACTTACTGAGCTAACAGTCTAGTGAAACATTCTGGTAGTTGGAAGATTTGTGCTGGGCCTCGCCGAGCTCGGCGCCATCCGACCACCCACCGCGCGTGATACCATCAAATGACGCGGGGTCGTCAAAGTCAGGTTCTTGAACCGACGTAATTTTGCACCATTTATTCCTAATGTTACGCGATATGTTCACAAATATTTCATACCTTTTAAGTGCTTCTATACGATCTTGTATTTCTTTCTTTATAGCACAATAGTACAATGGAAGCAACACCCGGCCATGGGGTTTTGGGATATCACGAGTTTACAGAGATTTTGCTCACAGAAAAAAAACTAATCAATAACCGCTTAATTTCGTTATGGAGTAAAGTAGCAAGAAAAGCAAAGCAAGCTGAAATTTTTTCATTCCAATTTTTGCAACAGCATTTGCTCTTTTATTCATTCCGATGACAATATTTTGTGGGTGGAAATAATTTGCTAATCCCCATTTGATGAGAGATTTGAATGCATGAAATTTACTATGCTGATGATTCTTATCGTTTGATAGAGTATTATATTGAAAGTCGGTCTTTAAATTTGCTGTTTACATTGAGCAAAATGCAACTGATTTACTATCGGCTATGAAAGATCTTTCAGGAGCGCATGTGGCGCAGTGGTTAGAGGTGCCCTGCATCGCACACGAGGTCACTGATTCGATTTCGCGCTCATGGCTCACCAAAGCCATCCATCCCTCCGGGGTCGGTAAATTGGTACCAGACATGTCTCAGGCTTGTCTGGGAGGATAAGCAGCACTGACTCGGTTCAGCGGGAGGCCACCGCGAGTCATTGTAAAGGCCAGATGTGCATTCAATCACCTCAAACGAAGTTAAAAATTGAAGTCGAATGCATGGCGCATCCCTCAGGGATTGATCAACGCCGAGAGCTTTATCCTTTATCCTTTATGAAAGATCTTTCAAGTATACGCTGAGTCTGTGTGTTTTTCATATCTGCATCTTGTAGACACCAAACATCATACATGAAAGCAATTGTAATGATCTTGAAATATATGAAGACTAATGTGTGCTAAGAACTTTGTTTTGCTGTCAAACTTCCTTATTTGATCTCTTTCAAGTAAGTGACAAATGAATACACACGCATGTTTGAAAACACCGGAACGCATTGAACTCGAATTGAGCTTATACTACGCGCATGATCACGAGTTGGTAAGTCGGTCACACCGCTGGTGGTCGTTGGTTTGGTCCCATTATTTGCGTGGTACCATGAAAAATCATGCTCTCAACCTTTTCTTCAGTTCGGCCAAACAAAATTGCGGTAGATTTTTTGTTGATGCGCACTTTGCCCACAGAAAGGATCACTACAGAAGTCACTACTAAAAAAGTTTTGTGTAGTTCGGTAACGAATGCCTAACATTCGCATGTGGATGCGCACCGTTCCATGTGTATCCTCTGGTGGGTCGCACATTTCATGTATCCTACTTTTGATAAAATTGGAGATTACATTATGGATCATACAATGGCCAAAAAGCAACTTTTTGTTAAATCAGAACGATTTTTTGCCATTATATTATGATAATTTTAGCAAGTTAAAAAAATATCTTAGTATGCTGTCTTGTTTCAAAACAATCCCATAGAGAAACCTTCACTAAACTAATGAAGAATATCTTACAGAGTGATTTTACTTCAGCTGAAATTTTCAAGTTGGTATTCCACTTTTTAAATTCAACGGCCAAAGTTTTGGCGATCGCTTCTCGCCGCCTGACCGTACTGTATCATACCGTGTCCAGTTGATAGGGTAACATTTCGTACATGTGGTAAAAATCCAGCGACAAATCTATTCAAAACCGTAGCTACTGTGCAGAAAGTGCACTGTGAAAATTAGCGATACGGAAATTACGAAACGAATCTAAGATAAAATGCCAAATCACTTATGCTCGGACATTCTCCATCTATTCATTTCTGAACTCATGAAGTTTATGCAAAAGGTCTCGAGATTTTCTTTTGCTGACGTTTTTTGATTGTTACAAAAGATTCCTACCATCACCTGAAATTCCTTATCACTGTGCCTTTCTCTCCTATGCACATCAAAAGGAGTATTCGTCCAACTTTCAGACTCTCCACATAGGTGCTCTTTCATATGGACATAGAATAGTCTCCCCGTTTTGTCTACAAGAAATCACAAAAATTTTGTTTAAACTTACGCAGTATCCGTCTCTACCACTGCGGCATTTGCGCAACTCGCTGTCTTACAAAGACGGTAATACAAGAGGCTCTTTCCCCAGATCACTGTTCTGAGAGCTTTTGATAAAAGTTGTCTGAGAGGGATACTTTAGCTTCTATCACTCTTACTTCAAGGAGAATGCAAAGATTCAATGAACATTTGAACTCATTGTGGGATGGTCGTCGCCTTTGTTTGAGGCTGCCATTGCTTCAATTCAGATATGAAGGAACAACTAAAAAAGCGATCTCATTCGCTGAAGCGGAACATTTAATGGGAGTGTTGACAACCATTTGAAAGCTAGCACTTCAGGCTACGACCCCATGCCGCAGGTCTTATAAAAACACTCTTTTATAACAAGCATCCGGAAAGAAATATGTTTTTTTCCTCGCCGTGCGCCTTCACTTTTATGCGCGTGTAATTCGCTAAAAGCACGAAAAGCATGTCAGCGTGTAGAGAATTTTCTGTAGTATCAGAGTCATACGTTTTTATCTGAAGTTTTTGTCGGTGAAAAAGAACAACAATATTTCAAAGGCTATCGGTCCTTCCGCCCTTGTCCTTCACCCCTCTTTGGGAGTTGGCATCATGGTCACCGAAAATGTGAAACACGATCGATTTTCCATGATAGACGTTATTTCCAAAAAATAAGCATAACTTAGAATCAGTGGGACCTACAATATCGAATAATTACTAGTAGTGTAGATAAAAGCTCTGTCCGGTAAGATTTGGAGCACAAATCCTCTGTTTTATAAAAGAGCGCTATCAAGGAACTTTTCAAAAAAGCAAACATGCTTTGAGTTTTTCGAAACTTGAGCTGCCGAACGAGTACTAACACCCTAAGGAACGAGTTTTGTACAGAGAAATATAAGCGAGACAAGAAAAAATACACGTGGTTTCGTGAAACGTAATTTTATTCTGAATTCACAACGTTATAAAAGTGTGTTTCAAAAAGCAGGTCATGTGCGCTCTAGCCAGAAATACAAGTTTTTGAATGAATACCAACACTCCCACGAAAACTTCTTCTTTAGAGAATCAGATCAGTTTTTCGTTTATTCCCTTATAATTATAAGGGAACCTCTACGCCATAACGAGAATCACTACAGTTTTACGAAAGTAGAAGAGACCGCAAAGAGAATCAACAAAAGACAAGTTTTGTTATTTCGCTATGACAAAAGCCGTTTCAACGCTCCATTTGAAATAATCTCTAGTAAAAATAAGCACAAAAAAAATCTTTCACTTTTTCTTAGAATATAAAGCTGAATATCTTCTACTGGAATGCCAAAACAACCTTATAGTCTTCTTTTTGACCGAAATCAAAGGTGGCATAGAGATACCAGGCATTCCCTTATGCAGGGGATACAAAGTTCTGTACTAGTACGATAGCAGGAAGCATTTTTCTACCTTTTGACAGAAAGGCGGCTCATTTGGCTTTTCTCCAGCTGTAAGTTAATTCGATAAGTAAAATCTCTACTATCCCAGCGTTGCGTTTGTTTCATGAAAACGCTTTTTTGTGTGCAGCAGCTTGCAAAAATTTTTAATTCCGTATTGGGATTGTTTAAAAACTCCGGTTCTGTCATTTTATAGCCTAAGTCATTGCTTTCATTTTATACTGCCACGTAACCCCTCCACTAAGTCTTATCCTCAGCAGCGCGATCCAGAAACGTGATCTTCTTTTCGCCCCTCCAGCGCTCTATGAAAACCATCTCAAAAATAAAGCTTTAGTATCAACTGAATCTAATTTACTTAGGAGACTATCACAAACACTGGTCACTTCAGTTTTATCAAAAGTCTAAGTAAGAGCAAAAAAGCTAGCAAAGTTCAATCTTTGACAAATAATCAACAGTTTTTTTTCGTTTCCAAATGAGGTTATTGTATCGTATGAGGTAGGTGAATGTAAGAATTGTCACAATGTAATTGAAGTGATTTGCAAAACCCCCTTCAGATGATGACTGCAACGTTTTCGATAGACTCGGACATCAAGTTGAATAAAATAAACGTTTTCAATATGTGATGAAAAATCCTGAGCCACTGATGGTTTTGTTATGGTACTTATTCAAAGCTAGACACTCGTTATATAACACTTAATCCTTGGCACTTTCAATAGAGTCTGCTTTGCCAGATTTGATCTTATTGTTCTTCGCATAGGAGATGGATTTGAGAAACTACTGCTTGCCGCCTGATTACTACCTTTGTCCTTTTTGTTTCAATCGCTTCTTTTTTCTTTACTAATCCTTGAGGTAAAATAACAGTCGACCTTGAGTCTGGTTTTGAATCTTCTCATTTCATCTACATATTTCGAAGTGAAGGAAGACTGCGAACAAGGGGCAAAAAAATCTACGTTGTCAATAGAGTACATGGTAAGAAGTCAATCAGTGCTTTTGTTTTGTTCATTCTTTTTTTTTTTCGTTAATAAGCCCTTCCGACATTTTTGCAGAGAGTAAAGCACAATTTTGAGTGACGATGTTGGTCGTTATACCTTAGCGATAGATTGTTGAAAGACGGTATAGACATGACCGGCATTTAGTTAGACCGCTGGCCTGGAATCTGAAAGTAAAATCTTCGCATATTAAAATGAAATGCAACCTCATCAACAGCCCAGTGCTTTTCAGTTCAGCAGATCCCATTCCCGGGATAAACCCCCACATAAACCACATATATAGCAGTTCATGACCCTACAAGAGATCGCTCTAACCGAAAGGCATCCTGTTACTGGTGAGGTTGAAATGTCGAAACATGTGTCTAGCGCTTATAAGTACCACAACAAACCTCGAGATAGGCTCAACTATAAAAAGAGTGGGATGTAAAGGTATGTTTTTGAGCATCTTGATGATGGTTTCGATTCCGAAAAACTGACATTCATGAATGATATGAAGTACTTAATGTTGAAAACCAATGTTAACGTGTGAGTCGCAGACGTGTCAGCACTTTGGTTCTTGCGAAATCAACGGAGGTTGTCAAAGCGTTAAATAGCAAAGATACACAAGAATGAAAACTTGAAAGCTCTCATTCGAGTCACACGATGAACCATAAACAATACAAAGTAATGTTTGAAGGAATCTACTTGGTTATACTTAACGGACAATGGTGTCCGGAGTCATAGGTCATCGTGATGAGCTGGCGATGAGCTCAACCTCACTGAATTTGCCCAAGATCCTACTTGAATTTCGCTGTGTAAAATCAAATGATGCAAGAAAAAAAACGAAGTGACTTAACAACGAAGAATCTCACTGGGCTCATAATTTAGCAAAATTCTGAAGAGTGGACAATTTCTGTCGAGCTCGCCGAGCTCAGCGTCATCCGACCTCCCCCCGCGTGAGAATCCACCCAAATGGTGCGAGCTGGTTAGCCAGCTTTTGAACTGACATAATTTTTCACCATTTATTTCTAATGTTACGCGGTCTGTTCACAAATATTTTATACTTCTGAAGTGCTTCTATATGCTCTCATATAGATTTCTTTGCAGCGCAATAGTGCTAGAGTAAACAATACCCCGCGTTGGGCTCCGATATGTCGAGTATTACTGAGACTTCTTTTCCAAAAAAAAAATATTCACTGCAATCAATTCTGTAATGATTCGAGTAACAGAGGCAAAATAAGTTAACTTTTGCTTTTTGTTGACATTTTTTAAGGACACATCTACTCCTTTTTTCCTTCTTAGGCAATGTTTTTTGAGAGTGCAAATACTTTGCTATTTCATTCTTGATAAGAAATTTGAGGCAGAGAATTTACAGAGTTTATACTAAAGCCGTTTGATAGCCTATTATGTTAAAAGACGGTTTTCAGACTCGCTCTATGCATTTTGGAAAATACTCCCCATATTATCACGTCTTCACACATTTCGTGCTATTACGCACTCCATGAGCACTACACACATGCATGATTCAGATTGTCAAGCTAAGTTCGCTTACTAACCCTTTGGTTGAGACAGGGATACGCTGAAATCCAGGCCTAGCCAGCGCTACATCAATAGTTACACGGAACTCAAGCTGTTCTCCGCGCGCGACGAAGCGAGGATGGTGGCGTGTCCTTGTGGCACCTGAAGAGTTTAGCTGAACGCAATGACATCAGTCACATTCAAACGCATAGCGCTTGTTATCTCTTCAATCCTACGTACTTTTATTTGTTCACGAATAGAAAGTGGCAATGTGGTAATGTTGAATGCCTCTCACATAAAAGATTGTGGATCTGATGCGTAAAAAAAAATTACCAAGTGCCGAGGTGATTTTATTCAGAAAGTTGTCAATTTACTTTTTAACAAATTTTTTTGGAAAATGAGAACATCTATAGTGAACATTTATTGCGTAAATGAGCTATAACCAAAACGAGTCATCAACCTATTACCCATTACTACTCGATAATGGTACCTCTATACATATATCACTCATAATCACAGAAACTAATGAGAGCCTGGAACAGACTCTGTTCAGCTCAATCGAGTCAGTACTTTTCATTGCTGTCTGGCCCAATCCAGATGCGAGAAAATGTTGTTTACACACAAAAGAGCAACCATGAATTCTTAGGACGTGATATTCTGGACAACTAAGAGAACAAAGGGGTGATGAACGAAGAACAAATGTAGGAAATACTTTTTCTCGTTCTTTGATGTAAATATACGCACTATATTATCTACTTTGTCATACTGTCATGTAAAGTGCAAGTGATCTATCTGCTTTAGAAGATTTTCAAGATATCCATGTTTAACTTCTGTTGTTATATCTGCACATTCCATATACCAAAAATGATCCATCAAAACAATCCTATAGATTATAGTATATTGGATAATTATCTTGTGCTAAAAAGTCTGCTTTTCCTCTCACTCTTCCTCAGTTGATCTCTTTCCAACTAGCTGTCAATGAATGAAATGGCGCTCGAAAACTCCAGAGCACATTAAACTCAAATTGCGCGTATACTGCGCACGCGGTCTCGAATAGACTAATCGGTCACTTGTTGGTAGTTAGGGTTGGTTTGGTTTCAGTTTTTATCTGGTATCATGAGATAATATGCTATCCACCTTTCCTGGGCTTCCACTATTGGACACTGCGTTACACTTTTCATCGAAGGAAACTTTGCCCTAGAAACAGCTATTACAAAAGTTTTTCAGCTCTGGTGCAACTGACAATTGAGCAGGACATTGGCGTTGTCCTGCACAGGATTCTGCAGTACCACTATAAGCAAATTGCGCCGTTGACCAAAAAATATTCAGCTGATTTCAAAGCAGAACACTATTTGATGGATGGGCCGATATTGATTAAGCCGTGCTGACAGTAGCACAAGGTCAGGAAGAAAAGAGAACGCAGCGAACCAAAATTCCAAGTCTGGTTTGCGCCCAAATAGGAGAATTAAGTCACATTACTCAAGGGCGAAAAAAGAAACCTCACAAGTAATATCAGTCATCTTTTAAGGAGAAAGGAATCTAACTGCGGTAGAAAATCGACGTCGCGTTTAAAAGTGGAAGATTCTCTTGTGCAGTAATAGACATACTCTGCTCAATACAGTCTGTAAGATTGTTTGAAGCCTTACCGAGATTGTTATGCCAGAGCCAAACGCGTCTCGGAGGGATCGTCCCTCATCAGTGGCCCACGTCCCGCACTGAAGCCTACTTTATAACAAGGACGGGGAGGCGTCACGTATATGGTGATAAAGTGAGGTGTGGGCCACCAATGAGTGGGCGTTACCTTCGAAACGCGTCTGGCTCTGACGTCACAATCGCGCTAAGGCTTCAAACATTCTTGAAGAATATATTGAATGTTTGTTGAGTGGTTGAAAACAGTCGATGACATGGACCAATTAACATCTACCAACCACAATCCATCGACTAAAAAAGTGGTGATAATACATGATATTGTATTATCACCACAAATGTCTAGCCATCTCTGCTATAAAGTAGGGTTCAGTGTGAGGCGTGAGCCACTGATGATAGAAGTGAAGCCTCCGATACGCGAACGTCTCTGATGTAACGACCTCGATAAGGCTTTCGACATTCTCACACACTATAATGAATGTTTATATCGAGGATGGAAAACAGTCGCTGAGATAAATATTTCACTACAGTCGATGAGATGGATATTTCACAAGGTATCTTGTGTGCTGTTGTATGGCACCTGTGACAAAATATCGATTTCAATTATTTCCTATATTTCATGGTATTTCTAGCATACCTTCTGTATTGCATACTTTCGTCGCCGCTGAAAATTTTGCTCCAGACTTGACAAGTTGCAACAAATCGTTTTTGGCATTTTTCGTTGGGCCTAGAGATAATCTTTCACGAAGCAGATTCAATGATACTTTTAGTATCGATGATATCACATGCGAAGATGAAACCATGTTTGCAATGTACCAACACACATGCGCAGACTTGATAGAGGCTACGTCATCAACTACAAATTAAAAATACGCTTTCATGAGTGGTTATACCAAGCCAGAGTCGCCACAGGTAATTGATGTTTATGTCGGTCATGAACACTTGTGGACAATTCCGTTGACCTCTCCACTCAATCTACGACATATAACAGCAAACAACTATGTGTTGGATGTCAAGCATGTGGGAAAACCACATTGATCAAATGCGACAAGACTGGTGTGATGGGGCCTAACGACAGATATATTCAGCTTGAGCGCAGCATTACTAATAAATTACTAATAAATTAACAATATATTACTAATAAAAGTCCTAAACTAATATCATTTTCTAAGATTTTCGTTAATCGAGCAGATTACATATGTTGTTTTTTTTTGGTTATCCAAGGGCAAATGAATATTCGACTTCATTTTTACAATCAACCGAAAGCTTGAATTTTTGTTTAGTGCAGTACGTCGCGGGCCTTCCAAAACAACATTCTATAACGTCGTAAAAATCAATTGAAATCATGTCTTACACGACAACGAATCTTTTTTCCTACTTGGCTTGTAGTTCGCTGGATAAGACTCCTTTCATGACTGCTAGCACTTCTCCATTAGCTTAAATCTCAAGACTCAAAATGTGTTTGCTTTCCGAAAAAGCTCTTCTTATAGCGCTCTAGAATAGAAAAAAAGTTTTTGTCTTACATCTTGCCGAACAGCCTCTTTCTTTAGATTATTAGTAATCTTTCGATAGCTTAAATTTTGATTATTGCAACGCTGCGCAGCGAAAATAAGATCGATTATCACATATTCGGCCAACTTGTTCATCAGCTAACCTGTGGGCTGAGGAAGGGGCAATCGATCGATGCCCTGATGAGTTAGACATGTGGGGTGTAACTTGTTATTCGATTAGAAACTTCTTCCCCGCTTTGGAATGAAGTTAAGATAAAACGACTAACTCAGAAACTAGAAGGTTTTCCTCTACACGTTCAAATGCTTTTCATGCTCCAGGCGATTTGTAAGCGTGCTAAAAATGGGGGCGCGCGGCGGGTTTCAAATAAAAGTTTAATTTGTATGCCACAGAGTTGTAGAATGACGTTTTTCATAAAACGGCCACGCAATGTTTTAACAAGAAATTTATGTTGTCGAATGATTACTAATACTTCTGTGAATTTCTGTGAATATTTTCTGTTCAGAGAATGAGGTCGAATAGTCATTTGTCTCCAGACAATCGAAATGAACGCGATTATAATGCAGAGCTAAGAAATTTGGGTGTAAGAAAATTTACCAAATGTGACAAAGAGGGAAAGCAGTGACGTTAGCTCCAGCACAGCTTGAGGTAATTTTTTACAAAAGTCAAAGGCGAATTCTTTGCTCATGGCTTGTAAGCTCTCTTTGGATGACTTCACTGTGGTACAGAATCCGACGTTTGGCCACAGGAATTCCTTCCTTTTTAATTATTCCTACGAGTCACAATGCGAATGGGCTTCTCTAATAACTTACAGACTTTACCACGCCTGTGGAACATGAAAGGCTATATAGATACTCAATGATGTGGAGTGGTGTGCAAAAATATTGGCGTCAGGTAGGATTCGAACCCAAATTTAACCCTATCTGCGGCGCGTTAAACTACCGACCTCGTTTTGATGCCAATCTTTCTATGCTACAATGAGTTTACGTATTTGCCGCCTCTGAAAACCAATTCCAATAAATTGTTTTCGACGAGATTCTTTCTTATTATGGAAATGTGTTGAATCACATGAGCCTTGATGAGACCAATAAGCCTGCAGCCAGAGCCTTAAACTTAAGATAAAGCCTGAGCCTTAATCCCATACTTGGCTTGTTTCTTGTCTGAACAGCAAGAACATCTCTAAAAATAATCGTTTAAGTCAGCGTTAAATGCTGAACTTCGTACAATCTTGTCACAAGGAACTTTTCGTTGTAGGCACAGAGTGAATCTCAAAAATTCTTATGTAACTGAGTCTTTATGTAACGTCAAGCAACAAGAGCAACACGACGACATCAAGAAATGTATAGACTATCAACGATGAGACAGCAACGAAACCAGGAAGCGAAAATAAAAGCATGAATAAGAAACTACATTGAAATAAAAGTGAAAAAGTTGTCTGCTTCGCCATTGTACAAGCCATAGTGTTTTCTCCAAATTCTTCAAAAATGAGAATTTGCATGTGATTCGAAATTTCGAAAGGTTGAATACCAAGTTGAGATTTCTATTCAAAGAAAAGCAATGTAGATATCCTATCACATTAAATCGCTTTGTTCTATTTGCTTAGATGAAGCCAAGGCTCTACTCAAAATGTTTGAAGTGATCACTTCATTATGTATTCCACTCGTACAAAGCAAATTGCAGCTTGAGGATGTCGTTTTCACTCTATGCCTCCATAAACTTATTATGAAACATGTCATTCGATGTATGATGGAAATGGTTGACAGTAAAGAGAAAGAAAAGGAGTTGAGGTTGGTGAGAAATAAACCTCGTCTCGAAGTATGGCGAGCATCAATAGCCACGCGACCACCGGCCCCCAATGTGATAACATATTATGTTAAGCAAAGAAATTCAAGAAATGTATACAAAATAACTCTATGGCAAGCATCGGACATACGGGAATATTCAAATTCTCATGAATCTTCCTTACGGAGGCTCAGATGCGCAGAGTGGTAAGCGTTTTGGCGCATAGCTCACAGATGTATTGTAAAGATGGCTGACAGTAGAAATTCAGAACTTTTCGAATCTTCCTCAATTGCGAGTGCACAAATCAATAACAGAAGTAACCACCACGACTTCTTACCAAATTAACTACAACGCAGGAGTGCTGATCAGCTCTGATATCATGAAGACTTTGTGGATGCTCCCGCTCTACATGACTTGACTGCACTGATGCCAGTACGCGGAACCAGAAGGGGCATGATTTGCCTGCAATGTTGCGAATAATTCATCTGTCAATAATAATATCTGTTCATTATTCATCGGTAGAAAAGTAACTTTTTACAGGACGCTCATATATGCTAGATGGGACAGGAGTATTCGGTGAGCTCGTCGTAGCCTCGAGCTCCTGACCAAATCTTCGTATTTGTCTTGTTATTATTTCCTTTCTTTCCCATGATATCGATGCCGCTGTAATTCAGAACCACTGTGATTCTAGTAAGTCACGGAAACCGGTGATTAACGTACAGATATCCCTTCTTTCAATCCAAATCCTAGACCACATTTACATTAGAGTGTTTTAGAGAGCGTTGTGCTTCTAATGAGCAATTATGAACGTTGCTCAAATGACTTTCCATGACAAACATCCCCTCTGAAAGAAGTGATGTGAGGTAATTCTTGAAACTTTGAAGGAATTGCATTGTAAATGAATAAAAAAAAATAGCAAACTTGGAAAATAGTACTAATGATAGATAGAACAAAGTGTCTCAGCCTCTCTGATGTGTGCGTAACTGCTAGCCTTTTTGATGTAGCAAAAAAAAAGCGATAAGCATTATTTATTTCTTCAGACGTTTTTATTATAAGTTACTGCACAATCTTTCTCCGGCTAACGCTCCGACGTCTAAGTCGTCTTCAAGGCGAATAATCCGATTCGATGGCCCACAGTCGATCATCTTTGCGGTTTGAGTTTCCATGATCATATCGAGGTAAATATTCATTACTTCACAACAGTATCACCTTGCTGAGTAGCGCAGAAGGGATTGTCCGTAAAACGACGTTTAATCAACAATGACAATTTTCAAGACAGTTGCTTTAGATCAAACGATGTAGCCGACTGAGGTTGCGTCGTTCGAATAGTGCCCCACCTAGTTATTCACCATTCGAGTAGAATGACAAGGAAGACAAAAACCCGCTACGCGGACGAACATGTGTCAAAGTCGGAATGCTGTCGCAGGGGTGTAGTAGTAGCAAGCGCCCTCGGTATGGTGAATCATGACTTCCCACTCCCGTCTGAGGCCGAGATCTTAGAAAAGGCAGTGAAAATAAAGGAAATCTTGAGTTATTATTTGAGCCAACTTGTCATGTGGTCTGGTAAGGGCTCTTGTGCAGCCCGATGCACGTGTTCCGTCCTTACAGACTCGCCAGTCGGGCAGAACCCGTCGTCTTTCGATATTTTTACAGTCAGTTCTCTCGGGAGCTCTGCTTCCTTACAGAGAGTTATCGAAGACAAACGTTTTACACTCTATGTCAAGCGGAATTTTCACCTAACATAAAGCGTATGCGCAGTCGACTGCTCTTTGGCTGGTATTTCTATCATATCATACCTTTATTTCGAGTTCTTTATTGAGACCACGCTCAAATTTCAATAGATCCTTTCATTATTATTTAAGCCAACTTGTCATGTGATCTGGTAAGGGTAAGGAACAGTGAATCTAGTTAATCTAGAAAGCTCACAACAGTATAGAAATCGGACAGTTCGTCGAATAATTCCCATCTTCCCAGCTGCTCTTTGAGATAATGGATTAGTCTCTGTGTTCAAGCTGATTATCTACAAATAGAACATTAAACATTCAATGATATACAGTGGAATTAAGCATGACTCAAAGAAAATTAGTACTATTGTGAGGGAATAACTGCTATATGATTCTTTCGTGCACATATCTCAAGGTTTTCAGATTTTCCTTTTAGTTGAGGCTTGATTGCACTCAATTCCAAAATCAATATTTCCTATCACTTCACGAAAAGTTGCCTGTCTACCTGTCTCAACCAATACCTTCAAGTAATCAACACAGAACAACCACATTGCGCAAAAGTGCTGTCATCCGCAGGGTTCGAACCTGCGCCCTCCGAAGAGGACTGCGACCTGAACGCAGCGCCTTAGACCACTCGGCCAGAATGACGATGTGGATCACGTTATAACGTGGTCGTTTTGTTGTTTTGCTTCAAAATTCAATGAAGGCCTACTCACAGAACATCAATGAGTCGAAACACCGAAATGTATTGTGCGTCTTCTTAAACAAGTCTCTTAAGTGTTCGGATGACCGTGTACACCGGTAGTGCGAGCCCCATCGTAATTACACTCATTTGAACCTCACACTGATGCACAATATGCAATACGTCTGGAAACTGACCCTCCCGATGAAAAAAAAGATCAGTTTGTTGGGAAAATTTCTAAGTGGGCGAATACTTGATCACACAGCCAAGCAACAGTGTTTGATCAATGTTCCGATTCCATATGTTTTATCATCGCTAGAGTTCGTGAATAAATACTTCGTTGTATTTTAGTAATACCTAATGATCTGTGTTCGTAAACGAAGAAAAGACTACCAATTTCTAGACTACTGGAATCACACAGTGTTCATTCGGATACTGATTTCTATCTTTTATCTATTTTTTTTTCAAGTGATGTCTATTTTAATGATTACAAATGTGCTTTCGCTGGCACCAGTGGTATATCATTTTGAAACATTTCTCTTCCATGCGCAAACAACAGTATTAGAGATCGTGAGAACGTTTAACTCCTTCACGTCGACGTGCTAGGTTTCGTAGCAAACCGCGCGACGTAAAGTCTCACTCAGGCACTGTAATGCCGGCGTCGCGTCTCGTGGGAAAGCAGGCGCGGACAGGTAGCATGCATGCGCAGATAATGGCAGCGTTGCATCTCGCAGGTTTCGTGGTTGATACGTTAGTGACTTACGCACGTTTCAGCGCGTAGCTCTGACAAGGCGGGCGATACCACCGAAACGTACGTAAACCACTGACGTAATAGGTTGGTGAAAAAGTTGTGAGAAAATGCATATAACTTTTTTGGAAGTCGGCTATTTATCGTGTTTTTGAGCTCATTTGAAAGTCAGTCTTCTCCCGTGTTGACTGGTTCATAATTTTTCTACTTATTTCGAGGTGGAACTAACAAGCGGGCAAATTAGGTTGCTGATGATGCACGAATTCTGTTGGGTTCAAATGCAACGGTGGCAACGCATCAATCTGGCTTAGAGCGTAGACAAAGTCGCAAAAGTATGGTGTACAGGTGGTTCAAAAAGTTTGACGAAGGTGAAGAAAGTTTGGAAAATCAGCCGCGTTCAGGTCGTCCAAAAGAAGTTGATCGTCAAGCTGTGCTTGAAGCGACTGAAGAAAATCCCTCTTTAACAACTCAGTCATTCATTTCTTCAACAGCGAGAAATCGGAATTTTATGCTAGCGGAATTGATCTTTTGCCGAAGAAATGGCACAAAGTGCTTGAAGTTGAAGGTGAGTACTTTGATTATTAGTTTTGTCTTTGATTCGGTGTAATAGGTGTATAAATAAATCTTTCACAAGCATTTTCTTGGAACTTCTTCCTCAACCTATTTTCAACTTCGAAAAGGCTTTGAACGTTCTTACAGTTTATATTAAATGTTTTTAACGAGTTTTAGAAACAGTTGATTGGAAGTATAGATACTATTTCTCATCTCGTGCAAAATATTTCCAAATCTTTAGCACTGCCATATCTTCCTGTTGTCGGCTTTACACCACTGTGTTGCATGCTAATATCCATGAGCACCCTTGTCATCTGTTTTCTTGTGAAATAACTGCTCTTGTTATCAACCGGAACGACACAATTTGACAGTTCACGTATCCATTTCGCAATGTATTTTCACTCTTTCAACGTTGTTCAACATGCAAACGTTCAACCCATGCCACTTGAATGGCAATGACCCTTATATTGTCATACTTTTGTTTTCGACTGTTTGAGACCTTGCTCAAAGCAATGTAATCTGATAACATAATGTGAGCTTTTCATGAGGTCTGCTATGGCACTCATGCCCCCGAAAAGGATTGGCTGAACCGAAAGGCACCGTTCTACTGATGAGGCTGTAATGTCGAAACACGTGTCTTGCACTGTATAAGTGCCATAAGAGACCTCATGAAACGCTCAAGATGTGTCATCAGATTGTATAAATCTGAGCGATGTCTCAAAAACATTCGAAAAGAAAATGTACGACTGTGCTTTGTGTGCATTAGGTCGTTTGAGATCCAAGTCGTAAATTTAGAAATCGTGAAGTGGTATATTTAAGCTCAGTATAACCCGTTTTAATCTAAATAAGAACCATCAGAATTTTGAAAAAGTTTGTAATGCTAAAACATTCTTGCACTGCACAAGTGCCACATCAGACCTCTTAAAAGGCTCGCAATATGTCTTCAGAATCTAAACATTTACGTAAACGAACAATAAACTTATGTACCCGGATGAATGAATTGTGTAACTCTGTAAGCGATGAAGCTATAAGGCAGCTTTGTCGTTGGGCTGATTTCTCCAACTGTTCTAACTCAAAAAGTCATCGAGATTTCTGAAGAAATAGTTATCTGCGGTTGATATGTCTGGAAAGCTTAGTGAGTGAAACAAAGTTTCATAGCCGAAGTGGGCTCGATTCATGAAGCGTCGACGGTGCGGCTTTTTCCCGACACATAACGATATCTACGCTGCGATTTGTTAGAACTCGTGACCCCCTATCTTTCTTTAAGTGGGCTACAAATGACTTGCCTCGATTTATCCCATGATCATAGTTTGAGTCTATTTCTCATTCACTTCAAATCTATACAAGACAAACGGGGAAGCTCCAGTATCGCTTTCGAATATTAGATTTAAAATTCTCCTTCGTATTTGATTTTAGGCTACAGTTTTTTCCACTCATTACTCGCGTTGATATAGCACAATGTGTGTTGTTGAGTTCGAATTGAACGTAGGTCGAACTGCTCATTGTCATTCCCAAATTTACACCAATACGACTCACTGAGAGATTCTATAACATCACAATTACAAAGCACATCAACCCTAATGGCGCAGGCTGTGTGCCAAATCTCCTCCATCTAGGAGGCCAATGTAGATCGTTAAGACTCGGTTACAGTGACAAATCACCATCCTTGATAAACATTGCTGTCGTTGATTAGATTCCGTTTACGACAGTAGCATAAATTTTATTGAGACAGAAGTCATCTACCATCTCTGCAGACTAAAAATGTCCAACTTCTTACGAAACCATAATAAATACCTAAGAAATCCAATATCAATCAATTGATGTGGTTACTATTGAGTAGCTTGTCATATACGCATTGATTAAACTAATATTAGTGCACTGGACTATTAGTTGACAACACTTCACAAACATTTCAGCTGATTTCCTAATATTTACAGTAGAACACAAGAGCATAAGTTTCACCACGAAACATTTGACATTCAGCTGATTGAAAAATACATGTAAATTACAGCAAAGTGATAATAATAACAGACTTGCACTTAACTCGGGTGACGTCACCACATTTGAGCGACTAATCATATAGAAACTTTACAACTTCTCACAATAACATTAAATGTGCCGCGTTCACCAGCTGTCGACAAGTTCATTTTAGATAAAAAATTGTACACTGACGTCTACCCGCGATACATTATAACAAAGTGTTGTAAGTTAGTAACAAAACAAGTAACGAAACCAGTCAGAATTGCGTGATATGACAAGAAACTAAGATAAAATATAAATCCACAGAATGAAATTTTACCCGTGAGCACTTTCCCTCACCAAAGATGATAATCGCTGCTAAGATTGTTGACGTGGTCTCATTCATAAAATGTTCGAACGAGGAAAAAACGTTGGCTACCGGAGAGTGGTTGAAAGGAAAGTAGGCTGGACTAATGGCGAATTACGATATTCATCTTGCAAAGGACTTCGGTATTCTGTCAAAGGGTCGTCACGACCAAAGTGGCGTGCCTGAAATAAGGACAACGCATTGAATTAGACAATGCACTGATTAGTTAAGTGGAGAATTCTACCCGCAAAATAGATTGATATACTGTAACAGTGGTCGAGATCCATATCTATATGAGTTTATATATATATATATATATATATATATATATATATATATATATATATAAGTGTATATATATACAAGTAATATCTCTTTTTGGAGTGTTTTCTTAAGACCACGCTCAAATTTCAACATATAATTATTATTTGAGCCAACATCTCATGTGGTCTTTTTATGGGCTCTTGTAGACCCCGACACCCGTGTTTCGGCCTTGACAACCTCGCCAGCTGAGCAGACCCTTCACCTTTGGCCAGTCCTCTTGAGGTGCTCCAATCCCACACATAGAGTGGGCGAAGACGAACAACTGACACTGCAGTCAAGTGAATAAATCACTAGATGGGCAGTTCTGTACACTCGACACACGACATGTTGGCTCAAATAATACTTTTGAGATTATTGAAATTTGGTCTTAAGAAAACAGTCGAAACAAACGGTATGATATCAAAAATACCAGCCAAGAGCAATCAAGTATAAAACACTACTGGTCTAGTGATATCACTTGACAGCGGTGTAAAGTTTTCGTCGTCGCCTACTCTAAGTAGGGGACTGGAGCATTTCCTGAGGACTGGCTAAAGACGAAAAGCCTGCCCGACTGATGAGGCTGTCAAGGCCGAAAAACGTTTATCGGGCTGCGCAAAATAAATGTTGTGTATCGGGCTGTGTATATATACGTATATATATACATGTATATACATGTATTTACATAATTTACATATATATATAATATATATGTGCATGTATGTAAATACATATATACTGCATAGTTTGTCTATTACGTATCTTCTCTCATCATCTATACTTGACCTATTTCAAACCCCAGTGAAGGTAGAGAATTACCACTTGAAACAGCTAGTGCATGGTTTCGTGGTTGGTAATTTCATCACATTACAGTTCTCCTTTGGTAATTACTCTACAGTTTTATTCCACAGAATAGATACGTCGCAATACCTAGTATACGAGAAAACCAAAGCAATAGAGCTGCCAGATATGGCTAAGCAAAAGTATGAAAAATCACAGCTCATGATAAATGTATATAAAGAACACAGTTGTTGTAAATAAATCTCAATTAATTTATTTTCGAGAACTGAAAAAAAACCTCTCCGCATTGAAGCGTGCCAGAAGACTCAATTTGATCATGAAAAATATTTCTACCAGCTTTTTGAAATTTAGCATACCTTATATGCTTCATGATATTTTCGTGCTTGCTTGTTCTTGTCCAACTTGTGATCCTTATGGTGATGCTTCTTTTATGTTGATCTTTGCTGTCTTTTTTATCTCTGTCATCGTCTCTTTTCTTCTCTCCATCATGTCTGGGAGATGTGTGATCTTTTTGTATATGATTGTGCTCACGATGTCTATGACGATTATTCTAAAAATCAAAAACTTAAGTGTATACCTAAGAGAACTGAGTGGTAAGCAAAAACACGGCCTTAGGCGGGAATCGAACCCGCGTTTCATCCATACCGAATATGTCACCGGTATGGATGAAACGCGAGGCCAACTCCAGCCTGAGGCAGTATTTTTGCTCACCACTCAATTCACTTAGGTATATACGAAACATCATAACACTGCAGAAAATGCACTTACGAAATTTCGAGTATTACTTAATACAACGGCTAACAGCTCAACTGGGTTTATAAAGCAGAAATAGCATACTCGACCAAACATGTTAAAGGTAGGTGGCCGATAGCTAACACAGAGATATTGAAGAATGAGTGGTGGTGCAAATGTGAGTCGGTGGTGTAGTGGTGGAGCACGCGTCCGCGTTATGTATGAAACGCGGGTTCGATTCCCGCCTGAGGCCATGTTTTTGTTCACCACTCAGTTCTCTTAGGTATATACCAAACATCATAACACTGCGAGAAATGCAGTAAAAAAAACTAGAAACTTCGAGTAAAAACTTGAGTGATATTCAAAATTTCTCAGACGTAGACAAAGACACTTAATGACAGGAATAACAGAGAACCCTTACACAATATTCGCGATATTTCTCTACCATTTCCATTGGTTCTTGAGGTACAAACTTGGAAAGGAAAATCCACATGTAGTTGTACCATTTCCGTACATTGGTCGTTGGCTTTCTGAACTTAGTCAAATTATAATTTTCATTGGGAAAATTTGAGTCATGAAAATAAAAAATTCTCATGGCAATTAAAATTACTTTGAGATCGACATTATATATTTAGAAAAATCTGTCAAGAAACAATATTTTTGAAGGAAGATATGCAAATAGTTGAGTTAAATGTACATAATCCAAGAGTGGAAGTCCTGTAGATTTAAGGACGCTTAGATAAAAACATAAATAGAAACCTTTTCAATAGTTCATCAATTTGATAGCGACAGTTGTCACCAAGCCTGATTAGACATTTAGTTGCTTCCTTTTCACTAGTAGCCTCCGCCAGCTTCTTGATGTATTTTTGAACCGGTCGCATCATCTTTACGCATTCTAGATTTATTCATTCTTCAAATTTCTTAACTATTTCTCAGAATTATTCCAACTATTTTCAATAGCTTGAATGACAGCGAGTTTCAGGCAATAGTGATTTCTCCTTCGCAGATCATAGTTTTACTGTTCATAACAAACCAGAGAATGGTCGGTCATTGGTGTTTTCCAACGCTTGTCCATACATCGATTTCTCGATCGCAACCAAAGCCAATTGATCAGCAATCGTTTTTTCTGCAGGGTTACGTATGGAACTTGGTTGAATTTGATGATGATGATGATGGTGATGATGATGATGGTGGTGGTGATGTTCCTTCTCACGACGTTTCTTGAAGGAAAAAAAAGTACAATCGCATTATACTTGAATTTAGTACAAACTTGATTTCCCCAAAGGTTGTTTTGACATATACCTTCTCATCAGCTGGGGTTAATCTATCACTGTCGGGTGCTTTGCGTTTCCGGATTTGGGCGGTTCGTGCTGTCTTCACTTCATTCACAGTTTTATCCATGAGCTTCAGCAGATAGTCCACTCGTTGTTGCACATGTCGAGGTTGCGGCTTTCGAACCTCAAAACAAATACTTAGAGTCAAGATCTAAACAGCGACCGATTGATAGGTTCATAAATTTTTTCGAACCACACCATGAATATTACGAATTAGTAAGTGAGCACAAATGCACAATTAGCCTCATTATTAATTTGAGCCGCATTAATTGCTTTACTGCGTGCATCCCAGTGCCTCACACATTCGATTCGTCCTCTCACATTCATCGTCTGCTCAAAGAATCCTTCTTCACGAACGTCGCAGATTACTGGTCGAACACGTCTCCCTGCAATCTGGAGAATAGCCAGGCTGAGGTAGTCCGTAGCGCGTACGTTAATTGACTGCAGGAGACTTGGCAGGACAAGAGGAAAGGGGATCACCACGCGCCCAGCATCACTGACCACTCAGCCCTTCCGCGTAATAACTACACTTATACAAAAGTAAAGTACATTCATGTACCTTGTCCTTGATGAAGATCTTATCTGCAAGTCCCAGTTCCGGGTCCATCTTGATCGCTTCCCAGCTTCCAATACCGTACTTGAAAACTCCACGTAACAATGCAGAGTCGTCCACTGATGTCCACTCAACATCCCAACCCTGTAAACAGACTGGAAATCTAATGATATTCTACAAAAACAGAAGATCATCAAATTAGGTATTGCTTGATGAAGGAAATATGAGTGACTACTCAATGTTGATAGTGATGACATTGTATGAAAAAAAAGCAACTCTATTTATCTTCTCTTGTGAATAAACTATACCTTCTGAGGCCGTGCCTTCGGAGGAGGCTTGAAACCGGAAATGTCCTCATCTACTAGAGCACGATGCAGCGGTTCAAGTTCACTATGTAATTTTCGAATCGAACGAACATTTACATCAACTACACCAGCGAACTTAAACGATGGTCCACGATCTTTTACTGTCTTATCCCCTTCCACCTAAACCATCACCTACTTGATAAAAGTTATAGTTCATAGAATAACACTGAATGATAAGTACAAACCACCACTTCGTGCTTCTTCAGGCAGTGTTCTTGCTCGGCCTTCTCGCAACCCTCTAATAGAGCTTCTCCAAGTTTTCTAAGTTCATCGGCACTATGTTCCTCGAGTTCAGCATCCTGTGCAAGCGCTTCCAACCTGGATTTTTATGTAGAAGCCTTCTATATCAATAGCTCTTATGAACTAAGACAAGACAAAATCCATCAAATCTTTTGAATAAGGCTGTTCGTAAAATAATTTCAGTCTTGTCTTCATTCTTTAGCCCTACATTGCAACAATTCTTAAGTGTAGAATTTGCGTGGCATTCTTTCTATTATACTAGGTTGATAAGAAAGTTCCTTGACAAGCGCGAAAAATTCGAATTTTATATTTGTTTCACACAGTATCGGTTATTGTAAATTCATGGGAATGTCTTAGAAATATTTTTATAGGAAAGTCCCACAGCAACGCTAGGTAGTGCATCATACTTTGATTTGCTCTTCGGACATCAAATGATGACGATGGATAAAATCAAGCTCCGAGTTTTGATACACTATTGCTGGAAGTAACAACTTTCGACAAGAGACGATTAAAAGATCTGTAGTGCAGAGAGTGAAGGAACTGCGAACCATGTGACCACCTTCAAAGTGGTACAAATGACGTTGGAAGTGCGGACCCGTTATCAAGCACTCGTGAGTTGGCAACAGAACTTAGCTTCGATCAAAAGACGATCTGAAATCATTTCTAACAATCTGACTTTGTCCATAAGAAGCCTCAATAAAATTCGCAAAGACTGATTAGAGTTTAAGCCAATCGCCGCGTTGGAGTTTGACATCAGTTTTTGCAGAACTCGTTGAACGATCGATATTGGAAGCTAATCATGACGTACCACAGGAAATAAAAGCTAAAACTGTGATTTCGATAACACAGGAAAATCCAGAACCTTAACTGGGCTTCAAAATGAAGATTAAAACGGGAATGATGTGATGAGCACAAAGCTCGCATGAATTCCAAATTTGCAGATATTTCAATACCAATGTGATTGTATGGTTGTGCTTGACAGCGCATTCTGCTATGGAAAATGAACAACCAGGAAGTAAAAGGTAAAACTGTGATTTCGATTGCAGCTCCAATATGCTGAGTTCATTGCCGGCTTGTGCTTACAGATCATTCCTGATGTTGGATGATCACTGACAGCACAAACAGAAGTAAGAGGCAGCTCAAAGAAAGTCAAAGTAAAGGCCCTATTGATATAGCAGATAGCATGTGAACCCCTGGAAAGAGTAGTGGGTAGTCTCGTGTTCGAAGCTCAACCGGGATTCTCAACTTTGCTCATATCGACTTCGAGTTCGTTTTATAAATTCATTACAACGTAATATATTTGAAAGTGATCTTTAGTGAATGAAATTACTTCCGAACACCCTGATAGATAAATACTCAACATAAACAAACTAACCTTTGTAACGGTCTGGCAAACTTTTTGAAGGAACGCACAAATCGTTTTACTTCCGCAACTGAGAAGTCACCGAAAGCTTTCTTTCTCTTCTTGCGTCCAATGTTTTCTCCGTCGCCATCGGATGCCGAATCGTCTCCACCAATTGAATCTTCTATATCCAACTTGACTCGTTGTCTTGGAGCCAAATCGAGATCAGCAGCAAGCTAAAATCGAATTCAGGAATGATAGCTCTGAATATGAGATCTTTTTGGAAAAGACCTTGCGGCGCTCATCCTCCTCCAGTTTTTGCCGGTCTGCCTCGGGAATGATTTCATCCCAATCCGCATCTTTCTCTGCGTTATTTGATATTGTCATTGAATGCTGCGCGGCTGCCGCCACATCTTGTTCTTCATTGATTGAGAAATTTGCATATTTGAACGAATTCAGTAGCTCATTGCCACATTCCTGGAAAAAAATTTATAACGTTCCGAAATGATGGTACTACGTTAACTCCTCACGCTCGGAATAGAGTGCTCTTAAATAGTTAGTCACTGAATATAAAACTAGAGGATAAAGCTTTCGGTGTTGATCAATCCCTGAAAGATGTGCCATGCATTCGTCCACACCAAGCATCAATAGAAGTGATTTGAATGCATATTTAGCCTTTACAATGCTTGCAATGGTCTAACGAGTATCAAGTCAGTGCTGGTATTCTTCCAAGGTTCAGGTGTGATACCCGGAGATAAACGAAGAAACGATTCCTTTTGCTGCACAAGAACAGTTCACAGGAGTATTAGTAATCATTCGAAAGCTTAAATCTCTGGCTACTGCGATCTCATGCGAGCTCATTTTTAGAAGAACTTTTTTAAAACGCCGTAGCATTAAAAAAAAAATCATGTTTTACAGCGACCGCGCGCTCTAAATATTACATCGCTGGAAGCACGAAAAACACATGAACGCGTACAGGAAATGTCGTAGTATCAGAATCATACGTTATCTGGAATTTTTTCTTTCTGAGCGAAAGAATAAAATCTCAAATTGAACAACAAAAATTGCAATCCGGATGTGCAACGCGCCAAAGCAATTGATCGACTGCCGTATGGAACCCACCGCCAACATCGCCCTCCTTCCTCCCTACTCCCAGCCCAGAGTCAAGCCGAAAAACAACACTAGCGTATGTGAAACTCGATTTTAATTTTCCTGCTATACCGCAGTGAGATAGTTGAGATAGTCTTTCCAAAAAATAAGCACGGCATTGAAATCGTGGAAAGTTATGCTATCGAATGATCATTTATATTTCTAGGGAACAGTTTTGTTCTGTGAGAAATATGCGTGCGTGAAAGACAAATCTTTCCTTTCTGATACAGCGCTACAGAAAGGCTTTTCTAAAAATTAACCATGTAACGCATCAACCAGAGATTTAAACCTTCTAATGATCACTAACACTCTTAGGAAAACTTCTTGTCCAGCGAAAGGGGTCGTTTCGTCATGTCCCCGGATAACATACTGTACCCCTCACAAAAAAGCCTGGTACCAATCCACAGACCCTTATGGATGAAGGCTTTGTGAGCCTTCAGTGCGGGGTCGAGCTATAGACCATCGATGGGGTCAGATGTGCGTTGCAGAGCACCTCACACTACTGCGTCACATGCGCTTTTCACTTACTATAGGAGTCACACTTTGAACTCGCGAACCTCATCGTTTAAAAAAAAGGCGTTCATTTCCAGAGTTTATACCTGAGCGTCGTCGGCATCTCTTGTTTCCGCACCACTCAATATACGATCTATATCGACTTCTGGTTCCTGCTCCTCTCCGTCACCCTCTCTGAACAAATCCGCAGCGCCAAATTTCAGGATATCATTCAACTCCTTTTTATCGAAAGGAACAGCACGTGCTGCAGTCACAGACGACTTTGAAAGTACCTGAAATTATAGAACAATTTGATTGCACATACTAATGGCGTGCATCTTAACGAACAGTTCGTCCAGTGGTATCCATCCGTTGAATGACGAGATGGTCAAGCACAAGCTTACGCTTAGCACGCTCAACAATCTCTTCCTCCATTGAGTTCCTGGTCACCAAACGATAGATATTCACCTAAAATCACCAATAATTTATTTCCTCTGAAACGCTTAGCGAATTATGATCCATATTCAGAAGTTAAAAAACTCATACATAATCAACTCTATAACTGATGTGAAAATATCATTATGAGTTCGTTATAGTTCGTTATCACATTAGTGAATTATAACAATCATACGTTACCTGGCGAGTTTGCCCAATACGATGAGCTCTGCTCATTGCTTGTAAATCATTTTGAGGATTCCAATCCGAGTCAAAAATTATGACCTAAACAAAAGAACTAAGTATAAGTTTTTAGATGGACATGGTGTATCAACCGTTCATTTTAGATTAGAAGAATATAAGAAAATCTAACCGTATCAGCAGTTGCGAGGTTGATACCCAAGCCACCCGCCCTTGTAGACAAAAGGAAGGCGAAATCAGTAGATCCCTCAGCATTGTAATGGTCAAGCGCTTGTTTCCGCAAATCAGCTCGCATTGAACCGTCCAGACGCTGGAAATTTTGGCCATTCAAACTCAACATTTATACCTCTCCATTACACCGCTTTTTTACAAACATTGCTTAAACAATAATAATCTGATAAGAATATAGCATGTTTTGAACCATTAAGGTCTGAGTGCTATGGCACCAGTAAAGCACTAAGACCATAATGGCTAAAAAGTGTTATATCCTTAACATTTAGAACTGTTACGTAGTGACAATCCTTGTGATAGTTTGTCAACATCGTTAGCAAGGATATTGATGAGGAGCGAATTCAATGTATAGCAAGGGTTCAACCCTCTGCATAATAGTGTATTTCGAGAACGTATTGACTTTGTTGACTCAGAATGGAAACACAAGCAGAGCAGAATTTGCAAATTTCTTTTGCACTTGTGAGGTGCATATTTGCCTTGCTGATCATTCGAAGTTTTCGTAGTCGCTTCAGATCGGTCAATTATATCCCCTTGGAGACGATAAGGGTCATTTTATCCTTCAAATTTTCAGAGGTCTTTTTCAATAAACAAGACTTTTGATCCGAAATTTGAATAATTGTTCGAAAACTCAAATCTCATCGATCCCGACACTTTGCTTGGTTTTCAAGAAGACTTTTGAAGCACACGTAGCAGCAAAAACAAAATTATGCTTCACATTTGATTTACCTTATTTGCTCAGCCGACTTTGGGGATCGCTTTTTAACGAGCTACACTAAGTTCACTTGACAGCCCAAATCTCGACGAATTAAACGCTTAAACTGGATTTCAAAAAGGTTTTTATGGCATATTTTGAGAGCGAAAATAAGACTACGTTTCACATTCAGAGTTTTCTTCGCACATAGTAGTTGCATATGCACAAAAGTATGCAAAGTTGTAGAGAAAATTATGTTCTATCACAGTGGTAAAAAGAACATAGAGTATTTCACGAAACACAGTGAAAAATCTTTGTTGGAGAACGGAAATTTCGCACCACTGGCGATATAGATTGTGCTGCTAAAGAAAATGTCTTGTTACTACTCACTAACAACACCTCTCGCCAACGCAAGAAGAAACTCTTTGTACAGCTGATAGTACAGAGTATAAAGTTTTCTCGTACCACCTCAGTGAGTAGTGAAGGATATAAAAAGAGAACTGTACGGGGATACAAAAGACCAAAGATGATTATCTGAGCAACTAATTCCACGAAAAGTGCGATCTACGAAGTGCAGTTGTATAGAGTGCAGGTAGATGCATAAATGGCCATGCCACCGATCGGGGCTCGCAGCTGGTGGTCTTGCTCTGTTCTGACTTTCACTCAAGGCATGCAGCTGCAGCTTTTTATGTGTTGACTTTCTATCGACCATAGACCTCGTAATATCCTTATTCTATGGATCCAACCGGAAGAAGCAAAACAGCGTTTCATTTGAAGGAAGAATTTGTCATCTTCGTCCACAAGTCCAACACAAAAGCCAACAGTAGCGGCTCTAACGGCTTCTGACATGCTCGACAACTCTCGACCCACTTTTCTGTTATACTTATACCCAATATGTGGAGTACTGTGCAAAAACGTTTGCGTCAGCCGGGATTCGAACCCAGATCTCACTCTTTCCGGGAGCGTATGCTAACCATTGCACTACCGACGCTCGTTCTTGCACAGCACTCTTATTTTACGCTACAACGCGTTGTCTGCCAACAGCCAACCGTCGACGGTCTGGCGGGGCAGCCGCTATCGGCATTGAACCCACTTGTGTTGACAGACATTGGATATCGATGATCAGTCTAAATTCTTTCCTAAGATAAACTGCTTCACACACTATAAAAACTGATAGGATAACACACAAAGAGATCTGGAGTATAGAATTTGTCCATTGCTTGAAAATTCGAAGAGTTCTACCTGAGCAGGAAATCGACGTAATTGCAGATATTCCTGAAGTATATCCAACATCATCACCATCTGCGAGAAAATAAGAACACGATGTCCAGTGTCTTTTAGCCGACACAGCAACTTGTCCAGCAATATAAGTTTTCCCGATGATTTTAGGAGCTGCTGAAATTTCCAAACTCATAGCAGCTTGTTCATGTAAATCTCACAAACCACATTTGTAAACCTTATTTTTCAGAAGAGATCTACACTCAAGTTCTAATGGGTGAAAGTCATTGAAACATACCTGTAGTCGAGAATGTGGATCGGTTTCCATATCATCGTACTGTCGCACAAGTGACGTATGATTGCAACACTTTTTCAATTCCATAGCAAGATTTACGAAACCATTTATAGAACCTAAGATTGTATGTCGTCAGTCCAATTTGAATTTCACTCCTGAGAAACTAAAAACAATCTGTTCATACCTTTTACGCCTTTTGACAACTCTCGATAGTTTTTTGTCAATATCCACTTGTAATATTGTTTTTGTTGAGCAGTCATGTCCACTCTCAATATCTGCTCCAGCTAAAAGCGTGACACAAATTTAAATACCTTAATAGAAGCATAATAATGACAACTAGTACTTTGTGAATGCCCACATAGAATACTAAAGCATGGTATCAAAATAGAAGTAAACCTTGGAAGCTGTAACGAACTTTTAATGATGCGGACTCACTTTAGGTGGTAGACTCTTTTCCACGTCCTTTTTCACTCGTCTCAGAAGGAACGGTTCCAATTTCCGATGAAGAGCAGAGATTCCCTTATGATCCTTGTCATTGTGACCACTCTCGAAATCTAACCAGCTTGAAAATCTGAACAACATAATATTAGTAAAAAGGGCAATGAATTTATCCACTCAAAAACGGAGAGGCGATTTGAAGATCTACTTATGTACTTTTCAGGCATAATGAAATGCAGCAGAGCCCATAGTTCCTTGAGCGAATTCTGTAGAGGTGTTCCAGTGATAAGAAGCCGGTGATCACAATTGAACGACGACAGACAACTGTACAAGAGAGATTCGTCGTTTTTTAAACGATGTGCCTCGTCCACAACTAAGGCAGCCCATTGGAAGCTTCCCAAGAATGGCTGTAAATTATGAGACATAAGCGCTGACAGTACCTAATATCTGAAAGAACTAAAGCTCATAAGCTTACCTTATCCTTAAGAAGAATTTCGTACGTTGTGAGGACAGTGTTTACTTTGATTTTTCTCGTTCCCGGTATATACCATTCGTACTGACGAATCTTAATAGCTCTCTCTAGTTCTAGAACTATTCGTCAAACGATAACTTTCTATTAAACCAACTTTTTAGGAGTTTAAATTCAGAAACGACGATCATACCTGCTCACGTGAGTTCACATCACCCATATAAGTGACTAGATTCATGTCTGGTGCCCATTGTAAACATTCCTTCTGCCATGCTGCCATTGTAGACAATGGAACAACCACTAGGAACGGTCCATAAAGTTCATATTTATGGTACAGAGTGGCTAAGAACGCGATTGCTTGAATCGTTTTACCCAATCCCATCTCATCAGCAAGAATGCTGAAAAGGAGCAAGAATTATCGAAACCTAACAGAGTGAAGGATATTAACATTTGCGATCGATAATGATTTCTTATAACCGATTTTTCTGCAGTAATATGGTATTACAACTATATACCCAGAATGTCAACTGGTATGGAAAATTGTGAAACTCGGCCAGGAATTGAACTCATGTCTCACAGTTTCCAGGGGCGCATGCTAACCACTGTACTACTGGGGCTCCTCTTCTACTACCACTCATTCTGCGTTGTAAGGTATGCGCGCGGATTGGAAGCAAAAGGGTAGTATCAGAACACGAGCTCGCTAGCGCAGTGGCTAAAACACGCTCCTAAATAAATGAGGTGTGGGTTTAGCTCTTCCCAGTGCGCGAAATCTCGCATGTCATTCAAGATTACTTTTGTCGGGTTTTAAAGTACATTTAGGTGCTTTTCCGGTGCTTTCCATAATCGTCCAACCAACACAAAATCCATGATGAACCATACCACCTGAATGATAGGAACGAACAACTAGTTAAATAATAATTCAATGTTATAAGAATTGCATCAGAGGAAAACAAGTTCAATTTCATCGTCAACCATATTATCGGAAGTAATGAAGAGGAAGCTGATTATACTCAGTAGAGGCAGAAACGTGTGAACTATCCCATCGCCTGATATAAAGTGATATCCTCAACAGTCTTGACCTCCGTTAACTACGAAAAGCTCTTCAAGAGCGAAAAAGTGGATGGAGCTGTATAACGTGACAGTTGCTTCTTTTCTTCAGTCTACCATGGTGGACTTTTTGCTCTTGATAGAGAAAATGCAGCACATTTAGCGCAGTGATTAGAGGTGCCCTGCAATGTAAACGAGGTCGATGGTTCGATCGGCGTTCAAAGTTCACTAAACATTCCAGTTTTGGGGTTTGCGAGTTGATACCAGGCTTGTCTGGGAAGATGGCAGCACTGACCTAACACATCGGTAGGCCACCCTAAGTCATTGTAAAGACCTGTTATGCTTCGAATCACCGCAGATTTTGCCAGATGAAGGCAAGAGCATGGCGCATCCCTCAGGGATTGATCAACGCCGAGAGTTCTACAGTTGTCTTTCATTCAAATTACACACCCCGTCCTTGAACTAAAGTGTGCAATGTGTGCCTGAACATGAGTAGAACTGAGGCTGAATGATTGGTGATGATTTAAAAAAAAAACAATTATTGCATAAGCAAAGCCATCTAAACACTGACAATTGGTAAAGACATGTTTCTCACTGACTAAAACCTTACTCAATAGAAAGACCGACTGAAGGGTGACTACCTGAAAAAAAACAAAAAAAGCTCCTAAACATCTGAATTACTACAAGCTGAAGAAATGGAAAGTGAAGAGATCCAACGAAACTCCAAGATTAAATCTTTTTCTCAAAGAAAATATGGTTAGAACAGCGGCGCTGGAAACTAAATGGCATTATTAATATTCGACTGTTTTCTGAGATCTATCTCAAAACAGTATAATCTGATAATGTCGAAAGGCTCGAAAATACAATGTTACATTAAATATTGATCGTCATGAGTGGATTTCTTCTACATGTTTCCCAATAGAACGACTATTTCATGTTTAGATCATTCCATTAAAGAGCCAGACATGTAGGTTGCAAATGCTCTAGAATATAGGTAATGGACAGTTAATGCTGGGGAAACTGTGATTAAGAAACATCGAGCTCAATATCTGCGATTTAATAAAGTGATGAAAGAGCGAGAGTTGTGAGAAAAAGAAATAAACGCTCACAATAAAATTTCGTAGATAAGAGCGGTTTAAACTGGAAAAAGGCACATGCGTATTTTTATTCCGGAATTTTGTCGCACCTATTTTTCCCTTGCTTCTGCCTATTTCGTTCTTTTTTTACTTTAGTTAGGTATTTTTTAGGAGACATAAAACGCCGTAAGTCTTACACTGCGGCTTTCAAGCTTAATGCAGTGAAAACCGCTCTCATCCATAAGATTTTGAGGAAGTATAGTTTCAGAAGTTGGGATTCATGAACACACACTACTGAACACTCAAGACTTTTGCCTTCTAATAATATAAAGAATAGAGCTCTCGGGGGTTAATCAATCACTGAGGAATGTGCTATGCATTCGAGTTCATCAACATCGCTAAAGGTGATTGAAAGCACATTGGTCGTCACAATGACTCGCGGTGGCCTATCGATGTACAAAGCCAGTTCTGCTTTCCCTCCAGACAACTCTGGTTCCAAGCCACAAACTTTAGAGAGATATGGAAGGCTTGCTAAGTCTTAGGCGTGGATGGAACCATCAACCACCTGTATGCCGCAGGACATCTCTGACCATTAGGCCATATGGTACTAAAAGACACTACATATCCCTCTAACAATGGACGAATTATGGCGAGATTTTAACGTGTCCCGGGAATCTCATGAATAAGTATAGCAAGGATAAATTAGTACTATGGATTAGAAAACCTTGTGATTCAATGATTCAAACAAGCTCGCTCAAAGAGCAACTTTTCCTTCTTTTTTTTTTGAATTATGCAGTGCAGAATGGAATCTATCTCGTAATACACCTCGTATAACGGCTTTGGTTAGTAAATTATCGATGAAGTACAAGAAGTATAGCAAAGAACCCAGGTGAGAAACTCGAAAAGGAGATTAGATCACTGCTTAGTTTCTAATCCCTCAAATGTTAACTTGTATTGAAATCAATTCGTATGGTCGAGAATATGTTGAGAATATAATCATCTAGTTGATTAAAAAACTTCCTGAAAGTAAAAAAATTGTACGTGCCAGGAGTTATGCTTGCACCATGCATGCAGCATCCAATTCAGGCCCTCGAGCTGATAATCACGTAAGGATTGGTCCTTGCCATCAAACTGCAAGAACGACGGCATCTCCTCGATCTTCACAAATTTCGGTCTCCTACGTAGAACCTTCAAAAATTACCACTTAGCCCAGTTGGCAGAGAAATACTACTGAACAAGAAATAGTTGTTTAACCGCTCTTTTAGCACTTGTGTGATTTTATAACTAGATCTCCAAGGATACTGAATAACATGCAATTCTACAACTTTGAACCTCGAAGGCGGGAAGAACTTGAAGGCGCGTCTCGTCCTTTCCGAGAAAACGTGCTAAACACTGTACTTCCGTGGCTCTTGTTCTGCTACTGTATATATACAACACGTGTCAGCGTAATATTAGGCCAAACCCTTTAACGGTTGGGTGCTGACAAAATCGATACCTTGTAACACAGTAATAATGATAGTAAAACAGGAGCTCCGCTAGTACAGTGGGTAGCACGCGCACCCGGAAAGGGTGAGACGCGGGATTCACACCTGCCTGAAGCACAAAGTTCTACATATCACCCAACATTATTGAATGTAAAAAGAATCAACTAATTTTTTAGAGTAAGTTTTCTCTAGCACCCTGGAAATCTATGGCAAGCCTTACCGACGCATTCCTGCTCGGAGCTCGATAGTTCTCAATACGACGGTGATATGCTTGGATCATCTCGGCCGGTAAGAGACGAGAGTCCTCCCAAGTGCAATCGGAGTACGATAGCCCACACCATTTCACATAATACTCGGTCGCTTCTACTCCATCAGTGTGTCGATCACGAGAAACCTGAACAATCAAATGAACTGTTATAAGATTACTTAAAATTGGACTGTTTTCTGAGATCTCGCTCAAAACAATAAGATCTGACCATGCACTTTTGATCCTTTCTTAAGGTCTTTTATCGGCACTTATACAGTGACACGTGTGTCGGCATTATAGCCTCGTCAGTTGCACAGTGCCTTTCGTCTGAGCCAATCCTTTCCAAAAAAAAAACCCCCTTACATGGAGGAATTCCTTTCTGATGCCAAATCACGTGTCCTGCACTGTATAAGGGCCGATAAAAGACCTCACAGAAGGCTCAGTGATACACTGCCAGATTACATTGAAACAAGATTGTTGTAAAGCTTAAAAAAAAAGTTTTCTCTACTTGATGAGCGACTATTCGTTCCACTTTCTTGTATTCTTCATAGAGTTCCTCATTCATCACTTGCTCGCATTCATAAAACTCAATATATTCCTTGTCTACTGTTCGCTTCCTAAAATTTGTATTGTACTTAGTTTAAAGCTACATAGAACATTATCGAAAACGCATATTCACCATTCTTCCATTTCCTTTTGCCGTTTTAGATAATTTTGTATCTTTTTGATTCCGCTAGCGTTCATTGCTGTGAGTGATGCCTCTGATTCCCAAGTATTATGAAGATGGCTCCAACCAACCCACCTAAAATACAAGCGAACAAACGATAAACACCCAAGTGTAACTTCTCATGAACCACAATATCTACTTGGAACTTTACGTTCCTCATAAGCAAATAAGAATTTGTTAATATGTCTCTACAACAAACACTAAAGTCTCAAGGGATTGCGTCTTATCTTAGCCTAGAGAGGATCATATTAACAAGTAATTTACTCAGTTAAGTATTCCTTTAACTCTAAAAACAACTTGGAACTTAGTCTAACTGGAACTTGCATGATAAAATGTAAAAGCTCTCGGCGTTGATCAATCCCTGAGAGATGCGCCATGAATTCGATTTCAATTTCTAGCTTTGTTTAAAATAACTGAGTACGTATTTGGTATTGTTATTGACTAATGTTGGCCTATCGATGTATGAAGTCGATGCTACTACCCTCCCAGACAATTCTGGTACCGAATCGCCGACACTAGACGAATGGATTGCTTGGCGAGCCTCGGGTACGGGATTGAATCATTGACCCCGTCTGTGCCGCGGGTCATCTCTGATCACTGACCCACATGCGTCCTCGCAAGATGTAAAATTTCACAATTTCAAATATGAGGCACAAGGCGGAACGAACAAGGTAAACTCGCCAGTATCCCAGATTAATCATTTCACGCAAAATCTGAAACAGGCACATTATTGATCCTATGCGAACTTTATGTGGTTAGCCTTCCTCAATATATGGAAGAGAGACGAAAAACGAGGAAAGTTTCGAAAAAGCTTTTCACCCTCCGATTAAATTTCTAAGTCTCAAATTCATTATTCACGCAAAGGTTAAGGAATTCCACGGCAAAACAGAGTATAAAGGTGTGATAAATTCGACTCTTAAGGAAGCGAAATCTGTTGAAGTATTAGCTATCATGGGATGGCTTGGTTATCAAAATGATAAGAATTTGTATAGAAGCGAATTTCCTGAACTAGTATAAGGGGTCAATCGTTGCAAAAATTGATCACAAATAAAACAAATAAATACTTTCGTCCAGCGTATTCCAGACTTTACCCTTTCGGGACTGTGAACCCACCACCTCTGCATCTCTAACCCCTAGCGCGTGGAACACATTGAATATAATATTGTATTATTTGATTATTGTATTCAATTGTATTATTGCTGCTATTTTCTTACTTATACAACATTATATATCTACGTATAACATGATACAGAAAAATAACAACAATAATAAATTGAAACGATACAATGATACATTCAATAAGTTCCCCACGCCGGAGGTTAGAGACGCAGAGGAGATGCAGTAAACCGTCCGCCGTTCTCACGCTGAAGGGTTAGAGACGCAGAGGGGGTGGATGCACGGTCCCGAAAGGGCTGAAGCTTACAACTGACTTTCTTATGAATCCTTTCTCAAGGTAGTATATTGGAACAACAAATAAAAGAAAAACGTCGCTTTACCGAGGAAATCCTAATAGAACATACTTAATGAGAAACTGCTGCTCCAGTGTGGTAGACTCTGGATCGTTGGGATCGCCTTTCTCAGCCACGTTATAGCAAGTTGTCGCAGAACCAGTGGCTCCTTGGGCACCTAGTCTTGACTTGATTACCTGAAACAGCCTCTTATCCGATATTGTTAGTATAACGGTCTTTGATCTAGAGACTCTCAATACAGTGCAAATTAGTCTCGAAAGCGATCATTCTGTTTAACTGAAGCGCTGAAATTAGATGAACATCTTGCGGATGTCCTAGATAAACTTTGATATGATCTACGCGGAACAAACTCTTCCAGCCTCAAAATGCTGCCACCAACCTCATCCGTGATCGTTATAGTGTCTGCAAGACTCTTTAAAGTACTAGGGAAAACAACATTCTCGATTTCTGATTTCATCATAGCTGTGCTTTTCGGCCGTCAACGCCATATTCGGAGATTTCAAAGTTGAGTCCCAAGCAGTGTAGGGGTAGCCGAGTCGCCAAGTGGTTAGTGATGCTCGCTAAGTGGCTGATCCCTCTCCATCCCTCCATAACTCTCACAACGTCCGAGCCTAGCTATCCTCGAGATTGATTGCAAGAACATCTGCCCAACCAGTTGTTCTACTACGTTCGTGCTACGTTCGTGAAGAATACAAAATACTCAAGCTGGAAACGATGAAAGCAAGGAGAAATCGGTTACTAAAGGTACTGGGATCCGCACAGAAAGATGTGAAGACGGATCGTGTAGAATAAAATGAATATAATAAAGGAAAATCTTCAAATATGCTATAAAACCCCAGTAGTAGTACTTCTGATGCACAAAATCGACGGCGGAATCCTGAGGGGATTATACAAAGCAATTCATACAGACATAGATGAAAACTGCAGAGATGCATTACTAGAGACAAGCTGATAACTATGTGAATAAGGTCGAATTTGTTATAAGCAACGCACAAATGATTTTGTAGAGCTATTTCAATCCCAATTCTTCACTCAATAATTCTAACATTTTACCTATTCATACTTCGAAAATATTAAAGTAAGTCCATGCATTACAATGAAATAACTACATGTTACGACTACCATGACTGGGACATTGAGCCACCAATTCAATCTAAAATTATTGTTTTTATTCGATTAATTTCCAAAAACCTCGTTAAGACCGATATATATATATATATATTATATATATATATATATAATGTCCAAGGCTTTTTATTAAGCCTTTTACGAGGTTTGGTATAGCATGGTAGCGGTATAGGTAGGCTTCGACAGGTTTCGACCGTCTCATCAGTATCACACATCCCCCACTAAGAGTAGCAAAGGGAGAACATGTCACAGTGCTCGGCAAGTGAAATACCACGTGTTGTATCATATTTCTTTTAGTCGATGTTTTACGGCTGTTATTACATTCATACATTGTCCCCATTCGACTATTCCACTACCATGCAATACGGAACCTCGAAAAAGGCTTAATAAAAAGTGTTCAAAACTCACATCGATGCACTTTAACGAGGCATTAAAAATCAGTCGATCAAAGGGCAAATTTTGTATGATAACAGACGTAAAACATCAAGTAAATGAAAGATACGGATCCAACGCGTGATACTTCACTTATCGAGCGCTGTGGCATATTCCCCTTTGCCCTCCCCTACTCTTCGTATGCGGCGTGCGGCACTAATGAGACAGGCAAAACAATCGAAGCGTACGTATACCACCAACATGCAATACCAAACCTCGAAAGGCTTGATAAAATCTCTGTGGCAATACAAAAATCTGAAGTTGAATCAAAAAGGGGTACATACACGTTCAATAGTTTCAGTATTGACCGCAAGAGATGAAGGAGACTTCTGATCCTCCTCCCATTCGAGAACATCATTCTCGTCAATCTGAAAAACAGATATTACAATGAAGAGGTATAGGACAGATCTTAGAGCCCAAGTGTCCCAGATAGCACTTACATCCTCATCCGACGCTTTCTCCGTATAGTCCACTGCAGACCGAGATGATTTATGCGAACGGCCACGAGTACGTAGTTCTTTTCTTGACTTTTTCTCTACTGTAGCTGCTCTCCGTCTACTTTGTTTCCTGCTTTCACCGTCCGAGGAAGTATCACTGAGGACACCGCTTTCCTTCAAATAACTCCAAAGTATTAATAACTCTACAAGTGTTCTAAGTCTTCCCATCCGACTCTGAAACTTTTCTATGACATAGCCCTTACGGCTCAGCGCCAATACTATATCCCAACCTAGTGTCGGGAACGTCAGCTTGTCGAACGCGGCAACGCATGGAATAAGAGGTGAATCAGATGTTTCAAAGATCGATATTTAGTACCTCTTACCAGGCTATAAATACAAAACCACGTATGTGGGCCCAGATAAGGACATACTATTTGTCCTGGAGAACATTATGCACGATTAGATGGTGATTCGAGGGCGCGTGGCGCAGCAGAGGTGTTCTACGATGCACATATCGTCGATGGTTCAACTCCGCGCTCAGGATCATCAAGTCTTGCATCTCTCCGAGATCGATAAACTGGTAACCAGACGTGTGTGGGATGACAGCAGCACTGCTTCGTACATCGGTAGGCATCGCGAGTCATTGTGAAGGCCAGATATTCATGCAAGTAGCTTGAGCGATACTAGATGAAGACGAGTGCATGAGACATCCATCACGGATTGACCAATCCCAAGAGTTGTACCCTCTAAGGGCTATGAGAGCCATTCTGATGCTCACCGCGCGACGTCAAATCTGATTCAGCTACTGAGACAGAGGCGTTGCGTCTCGTGGTAAAGCAGGCATTCGGCCAGACAGGCATGCACGGACATGCAAAGCCACTTGTCTGATTGCCGCGCAAGTGATGGCATGACGCCATCTGCCAACCCACGCTGGCCCTAATGGGTTATCTTTACCTCTTTTAGCTTAAACGGTAAAGTGACTGTATAGTAAGTGCCTATTGAGAAGTGCTCAATCGGATTTTGACCTTGAATGTGCTACAGTCACGCTTACCACCATATAATGGGTTATAGAAAAAGTTCTGTCGTATTAACTGAGCATGTGTTTTGTGCGAATTTGAGCTCATTAGAAAGCTCGTTTTTTTGCTTCTGAGGCTCGTCGACAAATCTGCAAGGCAAATGATGATGACAGAATTTGCGATGTTCGTACTGCTCAGCGCTGCTTCAAAACATTCTGTGAAGAAGGAGACCGACCGGCCGATGAGCCAAGAGAGTAACATCCAATCGCCAAGCAGTTAACAATCGAATCGAAGACAATTCATCTATGCGTTCCCGGATGTTGGCTGACGAACTTGATTGTGATTCAAAGACGATTTGTGGCTGAATTGTCTTCATGTGGAAGGAGACCACTTTGACGATTATCTTCTTTCGTTTGATCCTAACTAATGTGCAGATAAATTTCTTCTAGATATACCCACTGATGTAGAGTGATGTACAAAATATTCGCGTCAAAAGGGACTCGAATCCGCGTCTCACTCTATCCAGGAGTGCGTGTTGCAATCCGTTGTACTACTGACGCCAGTTTTGCCATCACTCTTCTGAAGCTACGACGCATCTTAATTGTTTCCTTGCAATCTAAACATATGACAGAACTTTTTCCACGACCTGTAAGCATCGACCCACTCGTGGGCTTACACATAACTTTGGGATAATAGTAAACAAAGATCAAAAAGTTAACTTTCTAGGAGAGATCCCGAAGAAATTAATGGAACACACCTCGGACGTGCCATCGTTCTTCGCTCGACAACCTGCCTGTTTCCCACGACATGATCGCCGCAAGTAGTTACTATCTTCCAACAGCTGAAAAAATCTTTTTAAGTGACTAGAAAACATCACCTTCTATTCGTCTGAAGTTGTTACTTTTCGTGTCTTTTCATCAAGTCGGCCTTTCGGCTTACGTTTCGGAGCGTCAGAAGTCGAAGACGTTGAAGAAAAGCTGGTTTCTGCCAGATGCTCGTCGTCACTATCATCTTCATCCTCTTCAGCTTTATCTGGAAATCAGAAGCGCTAAAGGAAAGCAAGCCATCAGGAGGAACGAATACCGACCTTATGGAGCTGCTAAACTACATCTAGAAGATTTCAAAACAAATCTTCATCGATATTTGTTTACAAACAAACTTTGTCTACACCGCCATATCTACGCCGTTCATTGGCAGCTCTCACTGAAACCGATCCAATTTCATAATTACTTATTTTTACGTTCCAGAAGAAGGACGCAAAGCTTCAAGTCTGATCCACGATACAATACAATCACAAGGAAAGACTACCAGGGAAAGTTTTGCCAATGAAAAAGGCCAAGTGAGAAAAACTGAGGCGATATCGCTTTGCAGAGGTTTTAGCCACTTCGAAGCACTACAGACGACAGCCCGAAAGTACTGTTGACTCAAGTCCTTCAAAGACTACGGAAGCCTCAACTTGGCATTCCGCATCGTCCTTATAAACTTCTAGAAATCTCCATGAACGACGATGATGGCGATGAACTTCAAAAAATTGTTCCTCACGAGTTCCGAACCAGCGACTCTCGCAGAGATCGCAATAAATGTTAATAATCAACGTCGGACTTTGACATGAACCACCGCTTTAGACGAGTCAATCGTTTGCGATAGTATTGATCACTTCTCGACGGAAATAATTACATATTCTGGATCGAAACGGTGAGAATATCAGTTCCCCATTTGTTGTCGACGAGTCTGATCGATCGATAATAGATCGATAAGGAGAACAAGAGAGAGCGAAAATGGTCAAGTGGAGAGTTTGGCAAGCGATGAGTGCAAGCAGACCCGAACGTCAGCATGTGTGGTGTACGCGTGGCACCGCCTCGAAGTGGAACGGCGTCAGCCATCGATAGATTCAACAGCGATTTCATCCCTCGTACATTTTTGCCCGGGACGATTTTCCCTCGGAATCGATCTGTGGGTCAAGCAGGAGGGTTATGAGACGATGACGCAGTATAGAATGGGGATGTAAGCTCCCTTTCCTCCTCCATTTCCGGAAGCGAACACGGATTCAAAATAACTAAAGGAGCACTAGCAGCTAGGCAGTGTCTATCAACACATGGCAGCCGACATGGGAACAATAAAAGGGAGGGAGGGAGGGAGGGGGATGACCGAAAGGGTGAGGCGCGGGTTCAATCCCCGCCGGGGCGCAGAGTTTTGCATATCAAGAAATATCTTTTATATATAATTATATCATCAAACAGTGTTGCTACAGGAAGCTATAAATAGAGATTTTTCGTAGGTCATATGCTTGTTCAGGGTGAGGACTAAGCCAGGAAAGGAGGAGGATATCAAGAATATCTTTTATATATAATTAATCATCAACAGTTTGCTAAGGAAGCTAATAGAGATTTTTCAGGTCATATGCTTGTTCAGGGTGGGACGTAAGCAGGAAGAGGAGACGTCATTAAACAGGTTGCTACAGAAGCTATCAATAAAGATTTTTCGTAGGTCATATGCCTTGTTCAGGGAGGACGTAAGCCAGGAAAGGAGGAGCGCGGGTTCGACACCCGCCCGCAGTCGAGATTTTTGTATATTACAAAGTATGATCTCCTATATATAGTTATGCCATTATAAACTGCTATAAAAACCTGCGAAATAAAGAACTTTTCAGATCATAAACCCTGTTCAAAGGTTAGGACGCTTCTCTAAAAAGGGTAAGGCGCGGGTCATTCCCATTCGCGATCAAAATCTCCGCGTATATCACCAAATATTTTTATAATTATATATCTATATTATCATGAGAGTGCTACTGATGCGTAGGTCATATGGATTTCTTGAATGGACAGAACACGCCCCCCGGAAGTGCGAGGCGCGGGTTCGACACCCGCCCGCGGTCCAAATTTTTGCACATATCGCCGAATATTTTTGTATTTATACAGTTATATTACCATGATAGTGTTATTAAGGCGTAGATCAAATACCTTGTTCAGCGATTTCGTAGTCCGAGTCGTGCTCGGCGGCGCTTGAACCACCGCCGTCCTTCACGTCGTCGTCGTCTATCGGCTCGGCATCGTCGGCCATCGCTGTCCCGTCATTGCTGGTCGTCTGCTTGACGTCTTCTCCTTCTCCTTCTTCTTCTTCTTCTTCTTCCTCACTTCCTCCATGCAAGGACGATTCTTCAGACTCGTCTTGCCACATATCTGCGGACGATTTGGATCATCTAAGAGTCTGTCACGGCGAAAAAACACGGATGAATCGCGTTCGTCAGCGGAAATAAACGTGATTATCGACACGAATCGAACTGCAAATTGAAATAAAGACAGCTATGATTCATTTAAATATTTAGAGTGACACGCAGCGCTACAGTCCATTGCCCTTGTCCTCCCGTACGGGTGGCTACCCTGACAAAAGCAAGGGAATTTAGCGGTACGCTCGGATGATGATTCACATATACACACAAAATAATGCCTATTTCCAAGTAAAAATCCCTAAATCCCATTCCCATAACCTTTCTTAGTTGGCAGCAAGAGCCCCTGATAAAGAAAAAATGAAGGCGCCCTGGCGGCCGCCCCGGTACAACTCTCAGCCTCCACCCAGCGATGCTAACCGGTCGATTGGGGCCTACTGAGGCACAGAAGACACTGAGCATGAAGCTCTGAGCAGATCAGAAAGAGTCTAGGATATCAGAGAAGAGAGGGGAGTCCTCGACGGTCCCCCAAAAGTGAGAAGACACGGTCCCTCGGGGCAAACGACGACGACGATGACTTGTACAAGGAGAGGAGAATCCCCAGGACCTAACTAAACATAAAATGCCGCGACGCAACCGCACGCAGGATACAAGCGTCCAAATGAGACCCCAACACCCGCCATTTCAAATAGTGAATTTCCTATCGTTTAGTGGAGAGAGAACCTAATAGTGAGGCCTTTTGTCTGTATGGGAACGTGTGTAGATGCTTTTGAACGGATAGAAACAACCATTTATTATCTCTGACAATATTAATACAATAAAAACCGTGTAAAACCATAAGCAAGGCACATTGACAGCCTATATAACAACAAACAACCGTCAAACCAACCTTGGAATGAATAAATTATAGATAACAAAATAAAAATCACAAAGCTGCCACGAACAATCACATCAATACGTTGTAGAATCATCATCATCATCCTCATCCCATCAACATAACGGGCTAGGAAAGCTTAAGAAGCAATGAAAGCTTACACAACTAGTCTGTCTACAACTCGGTCTTTTTCTTCTTCCCGTCACGGGTGTAGCCCTTGAGGCCATCGGTTGAGTGCTCAGCGATGAACGAGATGAAATTATCTACTTCGCGACCGCCATTGTACGACTCTGGGGAGTCCTTTTTGTTCTTTGGTAACCAGTAGATTGTCGGAAATCTGCAAGAAAGAAGGCAGCAGCTACAAGTAAACCGTTCCGAGATAGTAACATATTAGCCTGATGATAATATAATATGTTTTGAGCCGTTTGTTAAGTCTGAGTGCTAGACAGGCGCCTGATTTATCCTCCAGGACTCTTCAATAGTACAGTGCCTCGGTTCAGCCGATCACTTGACGCTATATTCCTCTACAAGCTCGACTTCTGGTCCATCCAATGCGGGGATTCTATCACCTAGCTTGCGGTGACTTATTACTCGGCGTTGATTCCTTAATGGAGTATAGCCTCGATGGATCCGCTGAACCAAAGAGCTGTGCCACAAAAGACTCCAGGTAGGACGAAACAGGCGCCTGTCTAGCACTTAAACCTAAACCTTAACGGCTCATAACATATTATATCGTTATCTGAGTATTATCGATTTTGAGCTAAGCTTATGAAAAAGCGTTCGAATTGAGAGAAACATTTCCTTTGTTCTACACATACCCTCGCACTTCGAACAGAGGAGGTACATCATTGGCCGTAGCATCCATCTTCACGATGAGCACATCTTCGTCTTTTAGCTGAAAATAATGTTCTCCAAGATGCATATGCTGCTAATGGACAACCGAGAGATTGTAAATCTCACCGTCTCCGCAAGCTCTTCATATTTTGGAGCCAATGCCTTGCAATGTCCACACCATGGAGCATAGAACTCTATGAGCGCGTCTTGCTTGGACTCCATCACCAGCTCCTTGAAGTTCTTCGCCACAGCAACCTGTAATGAGTCTCACTTTCATGATGAACTTAGTTTCACCTCCACATTTGACACAAGCAAATCTACCTTAAGAGGTCCAGTGTTCTCGGGAATCGGCTCTGATTTCATGTATGGTTCGAGCTTTCCAGCAAGCAGCTTGTCGACGAATGCTCTCAGATTATCTACACTGAAAGAAATACATTCTTTTTGTGAGATTACTTTCCCCAAAAAATTCAAACAACCTACCTGAACTCGTCATCCATTGGGAATTTGCCATCCTTTGTCATAGCGGCAACGATAGGTTTGTCGGAATCTTTACGCTCAGAAAGTCCATTCTGATCAACTTCAGATGAGAATTCCTCCTTGTTTGATACAGCAAAGTGGACCTTACGCTTGTAATCTTTAGCTACCATCAAAACCCGATTGCGCCAGTAATTCGTACCTGAAAAGTCGAATAGACAGTAAAAAATCAATAGTGGGTTGGAGGTACACAATAATACACATACCTTTCGGATCCTTCAGGTAATCTACATTGTAATAAACGACTACAAGAGGTTTCTGGTCGAATTGGAACAGATTGCCTTGGGTGCGGACTCCAGCCATTCCAACAGTTTCATGGACGAGGAAGTGCTTGATTTTGTCCGTATCATAATTTCCATCATATTTGAATTCTTTGGGATCAAACTTGTTGTGAAATTGTTTCGGTGTGAAGACAACGATATCACTGAAATATAACTACTTACTTCAACGTGCTTACTACGATTATCTTACAAAAGCCCTTTTTAAATATGTTGGACCTAAGACAAAAATGTGATTCTTCAGCGATAACGTGCCGTCTAGACGGTCAGATATGTCCTCAAACTCGAAAAAACGGCGGAAACTATAAGAAACAATCAACAAATTATCGTGCTTGTCATAAATTCCTATTTCTGCTTTTTCTTTCAAACCACAACGGATTCCATTTTGTAACCAAGTCTAGGCAGACACCATGTATTCACTTTATAGACAAGACCACTTGCCGTGAGTGTATCATGGTCGTTTCAATTTAAGACCCATTTTTCGCCACTTTTATTGATGATGGACGCGAGATTTCTTATATTTTTACTGCTTTTTCGCAGTGTCATAATGTTGCAAATATACCTAAGAGAATTGAGTGGTGAGCAAAATGATGGCTAATTGTCGATGTAATGCTACCACAACATTAGCGCATTAACGCAACAGATCTTTCTAGAATGAGAAAAGAGTGAAGGATAGTTATTGGTAAGCTCAGTTGGTGAAAGGGACCTGAAGTGTAGGAAATAACAGATTTTTTTGAGATGGATCATCGTATAAGGCAACTAAACCGTGATATTAGGCCCTTCAAAATCGTACTATGGGCAAGAAACTGAACTGATGCTTTTACACTGCGTAATTCCCAGGACCGATTCTATCACCTGTATCACCTGTCGTCCCGTTGATCGTCGAGTGACTCGAGCGGGTACCAGCAACTCTTCCATTTTTCCCTATCGCGTGCAAGAGTAGCCCAGTGGGTCCTCCTCGCTCTAGGGATTCGCTGAGCATCATATCTTTCTTCCATCGCTTTCGTGAAGAAATCGGACCAACGGGTCAATGGTCTTCCTTTAGAGCGCTTGACTTCCCGAGGAATCCAGTCGGTAACGGCTCTCGTCCATCGTTGTCGTTGAAGCGCATCACGTGTCCGGCCCACCTTATTTTCGATATCCTGGCGTGTAGAACGGCGTCTCTGATTTTCGATCGTTGACGTAGGCCGGAACTTCGGATCCTTTCTCTTATTTGCGAAATACGCGATACTCCTAGCATCGACCTTTCGACTGCGCGTTCGATAACACCAAGTGATTTTTCATCCTGCATACGTAGCGACCAGGTTTCTGCTTCATACGTTAGGGCAGGGATAATCGTCGGGTCGAAAAGGTGGGCACGGAGTAGGATGTTATTTGTCCTCTTCACTACATCTTCGATGCTCTTAAACGTTCCCAAAGCCGCTCGTTTCCTCCTGCTCAACTCTGGAGGGGGGTCGTTCATCATGTTGCTTTCACGACCTAGATAGACGTAACTGGAGCATTCGGAGATTGTCGTTCCGTTGAGCGTGAATGGGGCATTGGAAACCCATTCGTTTCTCATGAGTATCGTATTCGTTAGATTTAGTTGAAGACCAATCTTTCCATTGGCGTCAGCAAAATCGGTCTTCTATATGAGACATTAATCACATTGATTGAAATTAATCTTCAAAGCCCTTTAGTCAAAACGAAACACCAAATGATTGAAAACCTGCTGCAGACAATGCGACGTCACTACATTTGAACATTAACAATATTAGGTCTTCTCATGAGCTTTGACACTAGAGCGATAAACACCAAATTTACCAACCAGTAGTAATTACGATTGCTTAACAACACTATTCAAAGTATGCGCCATTAGCCTGAAAACATTTCTACCGTCTCTCAGGCAACGAATCAACACCGCTTCATGAAGAATTTTTTTGTGGTTTCTTTTAGTACCAATTTTGTCGATACATGCATCATGGTCGCTCAACGAAGTCTTCATCATAACTTGCTGCTCCAAGAGTACGAATTGTAATAGGTGGACCACACCAAAACTGATAATGGACCATTGAAGTTCATTTAAAATACCGTATGCCTCTTGTAATAACCTTTATCGACCACGAAAAAGGGCTTGACAGGGTTGAAACGATTGCAATCATATCTGTACTCGGTAGTGCAGTCTTATATACGACTGAGTGCTATCGAAACTGCTGTACAGAATAACTCTTTCCATAGACCCTCCCATAATTTCCCTAAAAGAGGTTTGATAAGGCGACAATGTAACATCAGACCTGTTCACTGCTCTACTTCAAAGGATGATGGAGTCATTCGTAGAGACAAAATGAGCGCAAGTGATAACGAAGAATCTCTAACAAACTTTGGTTCCGCGGATGACATCGTTTTTTTGAGCAGTTCCAGTAAACTTTGACGATGCTCATCAGTTAACACAACTATGCGGAAAATAAGAAGGAGGTGCCCATGAACAGCATAGAAATTGAGTTCATAAAGAAACCGTTATGTAAAAGCTAACATATCGAACAGGATGGCTTCCAATCAATGGTACTACTTCGTTCTTATATTAAACGTTCAATGATTATGGCGAACAACATGAAGAAGACTTTGAACAGAAGAAGGAGAACAATATAGGCCGCGCCGCAATTGGACCTCTCAAGAAAGCCACCGACAAAATAGCAGATCTCAAAGTCCGTGCTCTTCTTTTCGAATGCAGCAGTGACGTGGGCTGGTACTACAACCACGTCAACATTTTTTGCGCACCAATACGCTAACATTATAGTGTGCTTGAACAAATCTTCTAAAAATCAGTCGGCACACACAGCGTCTAGCCGGTTTGCATAGTCCCGATCTTCGCAAAACAGTTCATATTCATGATCAAGAAATATATACATCGATAACGAAGTACACATGGGCTGGTCACAGAATGAGATGAACCGATAATAGACGGGCGGAAGCAACAGTGGATTGAGGTCAAGGGATGCAAGCGTCGTTTTGGAGGACCACCTGAACATTTAGCGGACATGTTTGTAGCTAAGATCATCCATGCAAATCCGCGTGATACAGCGAATTTTGAGTGACAAAATGGGCCTCACGCCTGTTACCATGTTCGAGACAAACCTCCACCATGATCGACAATTACAAGTGATAGGAAGCAAAAAACGAAACCATGCCAGGGTTCTCACTACCAGTGAAAGTGGGTCATTTAAGTATCCGAGAGTGTGATGCAGCCTTTTGTGAGCTGACGATGGCCAAGAGCTCAGCTGATGCACAGAGCGCCAATCACGGAAAGGCTCAAGGATTTGTGTCCAGGTGAACAACGTTTAGGTTCCTTATTCAGTTTCAAGCTGGCGACGTCGTCGCAATCTCATTCTGCTTCAAGACATCACAAGGCTGCTGGTTGCCAAACTGACAAAGAGGAAGTTGACCGAACTGGGCTAAGAGTTGCTGGATCAACCGCCGTGCAGTCCTGACCTGTCGCCATCTGACTAGCATTTCTTGCGGTCGCTGGATCACCTCCTGAGCAAGAAGAAATTCCGAGACATCAATCATTTGTATCGAGGATTGAAAACCTTCCTTGAATCTAAGGATGATGAGTACTGTGATTGCGGTATTGATCTATTGTTTGCGAGATGGTAGAAATTTGTTTAGGTTGACAGCGCACACTTTGAATGGTGCTGTTAAGCAATTTCAATCACTTCTGATTAATAAATTTGGTGTTTATTATCCTGACGTCGAAAATCATAAAAATCGAAAATTTCACTTTTCAACACAACTCGTCTTCACGTCTTCTTTGTGGATCCAAGCACTTCTTGCAATCAGTCCTGTTCCTCACATCATCCATCGTACGCGAAAGTCTTCGAACTTTCCGCATGTGGCAACTTTCATCTGATGCTTGAAGATTGTCGTCTTTTTTTATAAATGTAATTGAATGCTGATTGAATCGATCGCTAGAGGACCGGGATAGCCGGGCTATGGTGCTCCACGGATTTCAGAGACTGATCTACTCACAGACAGATCTGATGTTGATTTTCCAACAGCAGAAGGACCAAAGGCTTATCAAGTAAGGAACCGATCAGCTGTATTATTACTATTATTTTTTTTCCAAATACAAAAACTATTGACTGGATTCAGTGCTGAAATTTGAATGTATTCTATATATCGTCATTTTTTCTGTATGTACAGAAGGCTCACACCTGCTTACGTATCAATAAGACAATTATGAAATTCCGCATTTGAACATAATGATGTCAAGAAAGTTTACCGTTCTGAAGCAGATTTACTTTGCAAACACAAAAGAAAAATGAAAAACTGAGGAGTAGAGATTTCGTTGGTTCCCTTTAGTTTACTATATTAGACCAAAACAGACGATGAAGTGAACATTACAAAAAGACTCCACATAATAGATCAGGGTTCAAAAGAAGCTATCACACCTCCTATTGCAACAGCAATAAGATGACGAATCCCAAACGTACACTGGTACACTTTGTTTCAGCCCATACTTCGTTTCAAAATCAGTAACCCTACCATATCCATTTTCAGTAAATGTTAAAATGTTACATGATGACAGTGCAGAAATCACCTTAACCTAATTAATTAGCACTATGACATATCATTCCCTTTTAGGCTTTTACACACTATGGACAAAAGAATCGCCTGCTCGTTTTACTAGCAGATATTATCACTTACCTATTTAATCGCGTAACTTGTCAAGAAACATAAAGCGTGACTAACTGATTATAAACAGAAGCTTCAAACTAACTCTGAATATCCTGTCTCCTTGAGTACAGAGCTATCGGAGGTGTACGCAAATTGGAAGCGATCCCTTTCAGTGTCGGCGACTTTCAGGAACGAGTCTTTCAACTTGCTTTCATTCTCGAAGAAACCTAGGTATACATAGAAATGAAAATTTGTAAAGAACATCTGATTAAAGTTTTAGTGTGACTACTCACCAATAACAGCACTTTCATCCTTTCCTATGAACATCTTGAAGTCGGAAAGAGATTTAAGTTCTTTGGCAGAAGGACCAGCTTGTCCACGCATATACTTTATGATTCCATCAGCTTCACGAGGTCCCTCATATGCTTGGGATTCTATACCATTGCGGAAAATTTTTAATGTCGGGAATCCTTTCACGCCAAATTTATCACAGGTAGTTTTCTCAACGGTGCAATCGACCTGAAACCACAGAGCGTAGTATTGCATCGGCTTCCAGCTCAGCAACAGAAATCTGTTTGATCACTGCTAGGGGGACGATGCTACTGCGCGTCGATATTTACAATGAAAACACAGATGGAGCTGCGAAATTCTTCCTTACCTAGTAAACCAGGATGTTAAAATGATACATTGAAAATGTTTACCTAAGCACCTCACGATTGGATATTGAAAGCAAAACCTTGGCATGGCTCAAACCTTTTTTGACTAGATTCGCAAATATAAATAGCTAAAATGAGGCTCTCATGAGAGTGACTGCATGACAAATGTATAAATTGGTGATGAACAGACACATTAATCTTATAAAATACCAGCTTGGCAAGAAGTTAACGCACTGCTCGAGAAGAAAAGCTTTGTTTGATATAAAACCACACCCTTAAGTACGTTATATTCAGGTGTGATACAGAACATTCCAACGAGTTTCCCATTAGAGTATAACAATGAATATAATTAAGTGTGTTTGGAAAGAAAAGCAAAAAAAAGATAAAAAAAAACACTGAATAATTCACAATAGTACTCTGCTCGATATAAACACGCACACCGTCTTTATCGCAAAAGTACCTTGCGCAATTTCACCAAGCGCCGCTCACTGTCACAACTCTTTCTATTTTAACTTGGGTGGGATCATCTAGAAATAAAAAGTGCGCTACACTGACTTCCTACCACACCATTATAAATTACTATTCAAATCAGCATAAATACCTTGATAAGAGTGACCGGAGGATCGTTCTCCTTCAGTTTAGTTGCAGCCTTGTCAAATTCTGGCGCCATTCTTTTGCAGTGTCCACACCTACAAATGTTACAATAGTTCGTCAAGTTCACTTGACAGATCGAAAGGTAGTAGTTAAAAGAATAGATATCAAAGACTAACCGGAGAGATTGAGATTTGCCCCAGCCTAGTTCACAGAATGTCAAATGTGTGCAAATTTTTTTTAAATGTTATAAATAATGCATAAGGCATTGAACATCACCAACACATACCAAACTTGGAGGACTAAGCGCACTGGAAAGTACAAAGGTGACCAAGCAATGCTCAAAACTCGAGTGGATGAATATAAGCCTAAATCCAATCAAGTAGCCATGACTCCTAACCAGGTAATGCACGACACTTAAATGGATAAATTCAAGTTGATCCTCTAATGTGAAGGGTATATATACACTGGACGCATTTAGGGCGTTACCCATTTCCAACGACTCGCTTAGGTAAACCTGTGCGGACAATTACTGCATTTGCATCAGATTTCATCTCTGATGCGCAATGAAAATCGACTTCGTAAAAGAACAACAAGCATACGATGAGCAACAGTTGGACGAATATTAAGTATTGAAACATCTATCAAGGTTAAAATTCGCATCCAAAAACCGTTCCCCGGCTAATGTTTGGCACGCTGCAAATGGAACCACTCCCTCTTACGAATTCGCTATTAGTCGAGACAGAACGACAAATACTTAAGAAACAAACCAAGAGCTACAGTCTCTGCGACAAACAGCAACTACTTAAATTTATCAAGTGACATTTAATTACCCTTCACGTAATGTATAATATCCAAACTATTTTATTTGCGAATTGAGATGCAAAATTCAGCATCATCCAGCGTACTGACTAAATTGTGAGACGTACAATGATTAATAGATTAGCAAAGTCACCAATTTGTACCGAACTAGAGAGCACCTAGACGAGACCTTGAAATCTGAATATGACGGAATTTTAGGCCACCTAAAATGGTTAACATACCAAAAATACTACAGATTGTTGTAAAAGTCCAAAGTGCTGAAAATGCTATAGTGTCCATTCATCTTCGGTCGCGGATGGGTTGAATAAACGATCACCCATCTCGACATGACGAACAGTTACGCGAACACGCCTAGCGAATTTTGGTCGACTTTCGCAGGACGTTTGATACTGTGTATTTACGAGTCCTTCAATTTCCGAAAACAGACGACATTCCGATAACCAGAAGACCTGACGGGCTGAGAACATGACAAGATCAACGTACACACTGTGCGCATTCATGAGTGTTGAAACCGGGATTGACATACGCCGGTCGATTCATCCTTCTCTTTCAACAATCCCTCATATTTTTAACCACCACCTGGAATTTCGCTTTTCAATGTGATATGATGGATCTCTCCTGAAAAAAGAAACCCCGAAAATCCCAAGTCTAAGATCTATGGTAACTCCAACTAAAGGCTGTGTGAGATGTTGAACAAGTTGGAGATGCGTTGAAATAATGTCGATTATGCTCACACTACTGTCGTTTGGTCTGAAAATCGTGAGTGCATCTGGATTACTCAAGGCTGAAGTCATTTTGGTTTCGAAGTCATTTTGAATAATCAAATTACAACTAGAATATTTCAACAAGTTACCTTAACAAAAGTGAGTTTCGACAAACTTGTTACCACAGACTTCCTCACAAAATGAAGAATGACCTCATTACGAAATTATCGACTTACATAGAATTTTCCACATATGAAACCACAAAGTTCTTAGCGTTCACCATTCTATGAGGGATGCGCCACGCATTCGTCTTCACTTTTAAGCTTCGTTCAAGGTGATTCAATGAATATCTAGTCCTTACAACGACTCGAAGTGGGCCTATCGCTGGGTCGAGTTAGTGCTCCTTATCCTTCCAGTCAAGCCTGGTACCAACTCACCGACCCCGGAGGGATGAATGGCTTGGTGAGCCATGAGCGGAGATCGAACCATTGACCTTGTACGTGACGCAGAGCGCCTCTAACCACCGCGTCACATGTGTTACTACTCTATTCACTAATATTTCAATCCTCGCCTTAAGGACTGAGGACGGTACACGCGTGTCAGCGCTGTTCGGACGGTTAACGAAGACTGGGGCGACTTTCACTGAAAATCCGGTTCTTGTCCTGAGAATTTTAGCTCTAAAGGGGACTTTATCGCCATTAATTGTTGAAATATCACTGAAAAGACCTCTGTAAACACATTTCCACCTAGGAAAAAACACCTATGGGCCCTGGCAGTCGTGCGAATCGATCGGAAGTCGAAAACGGTCGACGTGGCGAAGGGATCAATATCGACGCTAGTGGAACCTGACCTCTGCGGTTCAGTTCGAATTTTTGAAGTACTCAAAAAGTCCTGCTTACCATGGAGCGTAGAATTTGACGAGAGCGACCTCGTGTGACTTGATCAGATCGTCGAAATCGGCATCAGTGTACTCGAGCACATCGCCTGCAGCCGAAACGCTCAGGATGATCGCAGCGAGAGCGGCCAGAACACAAATGATGACGTTCATTTGTGAGTTTTACCCTGAAAATGAGCAGCGGATTGAACTCGACGGCCGACATACAGAGCTAGAAAACTTCCCACATGACAAAGAGCGGAGGAGAAATGTAAATGAAGCTTGGAGATGGGAGCGGCGGGGCGACGACTGAACGGGGATGGGGATGGGGATGCAACGCGGTTCGCGAACTGGTGATGGTGGTGGTGACGGGACGTGGGGGGGAAAACGAGTGGTGACGACGAGACCCAATCGATCGTCGTTGGAATGGGACGGGAAGCGGGCAAAACGACGGCCGCAAACAAACGAGATCGTCATCTGAGAGCGCCTAAAAGCCTTTGGTAAAAACAAATCAAGAGGGCTTCAGTAAACTCCAAGCGAATATGGAACTCTAAACGAGAAAACCCGCGAGCAAAACGGACCACTAGGTTCAAGGCTACCCACACGAGGGGAGGGACCCCACTAACTGAAACGCATCGATGCGGGACGGGGGCGGGCCAGGGGCGGGGCCACAGCGGCACGGGGGTACACACGGCAACGAAGCAACGGCACAAATGAACAAATGAACCTGACATATCATCATAAATGAGCCATACGTGGGTCACGCACGTCGGTGTGTCCATTTGCGATTGGTTGATTCCCACGAGCCAACCACGCCCGCCGTTTCGTCGCGCCACGGCGTGCGAATCGATGCGCGGGTCCCGCGACGAACGCACGTCCAATTCGAGAATGCACAGACGGGTTACGGTTAGCGACGAAAGTCCTCGGTCTTGTGCCGTTGTCTTCTTGCCGGTGGCTTGTTTACTCGGGTTGTTTACTGTTTACTTGCCGCTTGTTTACCTTGTTCACGTGTTTTCTCGCGGATGGGAGATCACGAGTCGAATGGGATTTGTCCCTATGCCTCTATTGCTTCAGTGAGGCGGTGTTTCCCAGGGAATTTGTGAAGAATTCCCATGAATTCAAGATTGTTCTCCACTTTTCTCGCGTTTCTGTCTCACCTGAGCTCTTCCTGTTTTAGCCTAAAAGCTGTCGTCCTATTCGAACTCTAGACAAGTCTTGTAGGTCATCTAAAAAATTATCTGACGTCTCGGTAAATCTCGTCGTTTTCAGTGCCTGAACGTTTCTTTAAATGCATCATTGCTTAGCAGAGTTGTGGATTATTGATTGTATTAGTGATAACTTTATTGAATAGAGCTATAAAAGGGCAGTTTATGGGACATATCGTATTTTTCTCATTTTACCTGTCGAGATTTAGTGGAAGCGGTCTTTCCTCTGACTTCAGCGTATTTTAGCAATCCAATTCGAAAAAAAATGAGTGATGTGGAGGATGAGGAAGTGTCGACAATCTCACTAAAAGTCAAGACGACGACGGCCGTGTACGATCTGGAAGTGAAAGCAAACGCAACCATTTCTGACGTATGTTCCTCTTTGTTCGGCCCGTTGTATTTTCATTTGATTTTATGTTCCCCAGTAGCAGTGATAGCAGAATAGGAGCCTCGTTAGTAACGTGGTTAGCACGCGCTCTCAGAAAGGGTGAAGTGCGGGTTCGATTCCTGTCTGAGCTTCAAAATTTTGCCATTACTCAATGTCATCGATTTTGAATATCTTTCAAATTTCAGGTTAAAGATGTACTTGTCAACAAGCTAAGTAATGTGGAAAAGTCTCTCTTATGCCTCATATTTTCCGGGAAGATTTTGAAAGATCATGAGAAATTAGAGACGCACGGTTAGTATATATTTTTTTTTCTCGATTTTTAGGCATTTAAATTAGTTGAGAATCCCAAGTTACATGCTGGACTTATTGATCCGCTCTTAAAGAATATACTGATGATGTGAGAGATTTGAACGTCTGCTCAAGAGTCACCTTACAGGTATTGGAGATGGTATGGCCTTACACCTTGTAGTCCGACAAGGACAAAATCGAGTGGGTGCAGTTCACTTTGACATTTTTGTTTCCTCTTTAATATTAAGATTTTTTTCGTAATAGTTAATTTCGAAGTGATTCAAGCCATGTAAGAGAGGTTTTTTTGAGTTCTTGAGCTGAGTTTACTAATTACTATGGACAACAATTGTTGACTTTTGTTTAAAGGAAAGGCATTTTATTTTTTGAAAGTGGTCGAACTCAGCATGAAATCCGAGGCATTTTTGTGAAAGTTTCTCTATGGATTTGTTTCAGTCTGGGCAGGCGAATACTGCAGCTTCGACACAGAATCCTATGAATTCTTCAACAAATCTTGCACAGGTGAACGATACTGACGCTGTTATATCCACCAAAATTGTTAATTTTTTGGCTTCATTTACTGCAATTTCGTTGCTAGAGTGCGTTCAATTTCGCTCTCGTCAGCGAAATCTGTTCCGAAAAATATGGTTGATTTACGTGCCCAGCATTATAAGTCGTATAACAAGATAATGACATTGGATTTCTAGTCACGTTTAAATCCATTGCCGTAATGATAATTGTATTGGATCGCGCCATATTTTCTTTCGCGCTGATGTTATCTTTAGTTTTTTTTTTTCAATTTTTCTTTAGCATATCGGGTTATAGCCAAAAGGCTGTGGTACATTGGAGAATGCCGTAGCGCTCGAAGGTATAAAGGTTCTTTAGCCAGTGATTTCTCGATAATACCACACGCATTGACAGACCAAGAACGCTCTGCTCGCGCGACATCTGCGAAAGTCTCCTGCTCTGCGTCCGCACAGGCAGGACTTCTTAATCCATTCATCATCGGTGGTGAGCGTCGGATCTGCCGTAAGAGCAACACGTGCCACGTTTACTGGCTGTTTCGCTTCAGAGACCCACCACTCTGGCGAAAACTCATTTTCCATGCTAGGGAAATTATGCTCTCGCTTTTCTGCGATTTTCAGGGCATCATATTTTGGGAACTGTTGGACATCAGGCAGACAATCCGTGCTTATGTCCGACTACGGAAAACTCCGGAATTTGGCCGCAGCATGTGAGAGAAGGGTTTTAAACGACCCAGTGTCACCGTTCTCCAAGATATGCTCGTCTCCTGCAAATTGCAAAGTCGACTCGCCGCATTTGTAAGAAAGTTCGTTTCACGGCACCACATCGACCTCATAGCTTTGATATTGCTCCATGAAGTTACCATCTCCTTTGCGCTCTGAAGCAGCATCTACGGAAAAAATCTAAAGATTACAATCACTTTAAAAGTAACCTCAACGGCTTATTTTGATCGCCAACTTCATTTTTTCTGCCAAGGAGGCACCCCAGCAAATGTTTGCATGTCATTATGGAGGTTATTATATCGTGGTATAATGGTTTCTTTGAATAAATAGCAGTTGAATCTAAGAAAGTGTCGAAATGCGAAAAAACTTATGAGGCAACCTATTTGTACCACAATCTATTTTTTCCTGTCAGACTTATCCTTTAGGCTTCGACTGGATCCCCTAGCGCTGGCTCTCTTTTCGGAGCTAATCTTCCTGCTGGTGGCCCACAGGTGAGACCAGTGTTGATATCGTATAACTAGTCAGTAGTCGGTCTGAATCTTCAGTTTGCTGTTGTTCTGAGCAAAATCTATAGGTCATGTTTTGAGCTCATTACGCTTTCCGTACATGTTAGGGTTTTTGTAATTTGTGTTGGTAAAGTCAGTGCCATTCTTGAGCCTTTCAGTTAATTTGATTGACACCTTCAGGTCAGATTTCAGTATAACTCTATGGTCTTTTTACACCAGCAGAAAATACATTCTCGACCAAAAAATGAGTCAGGAGCGGTATGGATCCGTAGAGGAGATTACCCACTGCTTTTTTTTATACATAACCTTGTACACTGCTTTCATTTTGTATATTAAGATCCAAAACTGTCAATGATGTTGGAAGTGAAATTTCTCTTTTCTATTGCAAAAACGGAAACCTAGGAACATAAAAAATGCATCGTGGAATACCATTGTGTATTGCTCACCGGAAGCACTTCGTCTGGTTTCTTTTTCTAAATGCCACCTTTACTCAAATGTGAAAAGAATTTAACACGAACTATGATAAATAAATAACGTAGCAGACAAAGATCTGTAATTTTAAGAAGAGTTTACTCCGACGTGTAAAGTTTTTTTCACTTCTAACTCGCCTCGCGGTCTAGCGTAGTGGTTAGTAAAGCGGTTCCTCAGGAAGCAGTGTGATCACCAAGGCTGTGGGTCGTCGCCTCCTCCAACACTCTTCTGTAATCAGTCAGCAAATGCCTTAGCCCGGCTACATCCAAGACTGCAGTGAGAGTCGTCTTGGCAAACATTGAACGACATTCATGAACAAAACGCAATTCTCAAGCAGCAGCCGAAGTAACGTCTGATATGTTCGAAGATCACTGTGGAGGGCAAATGGGAGTAAACGAATCGAATGCAAGAAGTACCGGGATTCGCACAGTGCTTATGATGATGAGTCAAAGTAAATAAAAAAGTGTAGATTCTGAAGAGTGGAAATGCGTTTGCTTGGAAGATAAGAGTTACTTTTTGACTTTTGTGTTTCATAATGCATGTCAGGCATGGGGAGAATATGTAAGAGACCTTCATAACAATCACAATTATTTACAGGCAATGGCTCAACAAATGATGAATAACCCAGAGATGATGCGTCAGATGATGGATAATCCTCTCATGCAGAACATCATGGGCAATCCTGAGATCTTTCGTTCTCTCCTTGCCAATAATCCTCAAATTCAGCAGCTCATTGAAGTGTGCACAAATACTTTTTCATTATATTGAAAGTTATTGTTATCTGAATAGAGTAATTAGTCCAGAAATTCTACCTTTTTTCTTGTTTACTTATATTTTTTTAGCGCAATCCAGAGCTAGGACATGTCTTGAACGACCCAGACATGATGAGGCAAACGATGGAAATGATTAGAAATCCGAACATGTTCCAGGAAATGATGCGAAATCACGATCTTGCCATACGAAATCTCCAAGTATGATTCTTTTTTTGCTATCGTTAAAGTTTCATTTATTCTTTTCGAGATTCTAATTTGAGCATTTAGGGGATTCCTGGTGGTGAAGCTGCACTACAACGTTTGTACCAGGATGTGCAGGAGCCGCTTCTCAACAGTGCAACAAGTTCCCTAGCTGGCAACCCATTTGCTTCACTGCGTCGTGGAGAGGAAACAACAGGTTTACCATTTAGTGGAGCTTATACGTTTAATGACTCAACTATATTATCTCCTTCAAGTCACAGAATCACGAAGTCAAAGAGCTGGACAGGAGAACAGTGAAGCCTTGCCGAATCCTTGGGGTGGAGGACAGAATTCGCAACAAAATTCGCAAGCGTCTAATGGGGCTACAACAAACGCTTCTGAGGGTGGAATCGCATGTGGGTATCACGTTTTCTTATTGTTGCAAATCATCGCTATGACGAGGTCTTGAACACTGGTGTTTATTAGGTTTTTTGGCGTTATATAATTGTAACGCTGATCTGCAAAATTTAAGCGACGTTTCATTGTAAACCATTGCTGCGCTGATTTTTATCACTTTGACTTTTCTATCATAGTTTTTGTTATTTACCTACAACATCCCTTTTCCTAGCGTTACTCGGCTCGTCCGGAATGAATTCCTTAATGGAGCAGATGATGTCAGATCCAGCATTAATGCAGTCCTTGATGCGGCCTGAAATGCTAGGGCTGTTCAGGCAGAGCATTTCTCAGAATCCTCAAATAGTGCAGCAAGTAAGTACACTAGTATTGGCTGAAATGATGCCGCTATGGCGGCTAATTTAATTTTTCAATACTTTTTCGCACGAGGATTTCCTACCATGATGAACTTCATTGTCATGTTTTCCAACTGTCTTCTAGACAACCTGGCTATGGTTGAGGTATTGTGCCGCAAATTTGGTTTGGAGCACGTTGTGCAGCCATCTTCTATTTTATACTCGAAAATTATTGTTCTACTGGCATTAGGGGTAAATTCGAATATCTTGAAATACGTTATACAATTTCTGAATTGGCTGCATTCTTCATAATGACTTTGGTGGGGTTGATCCGCTGCACAATACTGATCTTTTAGAGTCATAGAATCATTTTGTAGTCGTTTGCTGGGTGTTAATACCGTTTATTCTCAAGAAAGGTTTCGTCTGTGTTAGATTTTACATTTGTGATCATTTACTCATAGCAGCAGAAGTCTCAATCTTCTGCATACTTTACAGATAGAACTTTTTTGTTCTGAAAATGTGAAATTTAGATTATGGAGCAAAACCCTCTGATTGCAAACAATCCACAGTTGGCGGAACAGTTTCGTGCTCAACTTCCAAATATGATGAATATGGTATCTATTTTTTATTTTGCTTCCGAAATCTTGTGATGGCAAAAGATAGCTTTGTCTACAATGTTTTCCGTTGTGAAAAAGTACTCTGCAGCTTGCAAATTTTTTTTCGATTGAAGGGGTATATGTAATATTTACTATGCTTAACCCCATTTGCAGATGGGAAATCCTGAAATTCTGGCTGCTATGTCGAATCCAAGGGTTTTGGAGGCGTTGCGCATGATTCAGCAAGGAATGGATACTCTCCGTCGCGAGGCACCTGCTTTGGCAGGGTAGGTTGGCACAATTTGTGCTATAAAGATATGAGAAAATTGTCAACTTGAAAAATATAGTTCACTACTGAAGTTTAAATGTTATTCGTGTTCATAGCTCCTCTTTTTTTTTTCTCCATGTATACTAGTTCTCATCATGTAGTAATTTTAGAGTAGCTTTTCTTGCAAATTGTACAAAGCACATTTTAAGCACTGCGATAAGTGTTGCTTCACAACGTACAGGTTTGGTTTTCATTGCTAACTTTTCAGGCTTTTTGGAAGTGGCTTCGGTGCTCAATCTGGCACAACACAGACGAATTCATCGCCTAATAGTCAAGATTCGATTGGTATGCTTAATAATATGTTCGCAGGAATGAACGCCACAACTGTACGTTAAGTGTTCGCATTTGTCTTTTTCAATGTCAGACATCAAATTACTAATCTCCATTGCACATAGAAACATTCCTGAGACTTCTTACCAAGCGGTGTTAAACGGACAAGACATTGTTTCTGTAAAGAACTTTTTTTGAAGACTTTGCTATCTTAAAAGATTTCGGAGTGATGTTTCTGAAATCACTGTACACTACTTGGAACTTAGTGTAATAACTGGATAGTGATCACATGAGAGTGAGTCTGTTCTCGACAATGAATAATTCTCTGATGATATCGCTTTCAAAAGAGCGAACACGCGAACCGATTTCATAGCGAGTATTGACACGTTCGTCTTCTAAGAGGCTCTGAGGAAGCTTTGTTTCCGAGAAACTTTTATTTTGGTATGCATTTATGTTTACTACCACCAATTTTTTCAGCATCTTAGTTTTTTTTTGTGTGGTTTATGGATCATACAGGGGCATAAAGCCGTTGAGTAAGGAAATAACGGATATCATTGGTTTGCGCACTTCACTTTAATTGATTTCTTTTCGTATGCTCCGAAAATCTAATAATTACGTTAGTATGATGAAAAAGCACCAATCTTCATTGAAGTTGCTATAAGACGAGCACTTTAAGGAAATCGAAAGGTCCTGGAGCTTGACATACGTCTCCGATGAAAAACAGCCTAGATCTGGAGTTCCGACATAAGCTTTCGACTAACCTTACAATTTGTCAAAACTGTAGTAATAAGACAAAATCAGACCATTTGTAACGCTTCCGACAGCGACTTTTGGACGAGAGCCGTCGGAGAAGCAGTTTTTATGAGATGTTAACTGCATAAATGGACTAGGGATCTTTAGGTAAAGACAGTTGATGTTTTCGTGGAATTAGTGGCTGTGAAAGTAAGTCTGCATGCATGTATCTACAAATGCTCAGTGTTTCATTGAGTTCTGTGGAAGGCTGAGCCTGTTCTTTCGCATTTAAAGGTTTTTTTTTTAATGAAATAATGCTTGTAGTAGTGTATTTCGCGGGCAGAACTAGGTGAATGGATGCATTTTGGGGCTTAGCGTAATTTAAATACAGATTTATATAAGTGATTCTGCACAAAATATCATTTGCACTTTTCTTTTCATCAGTTTAAGAACAACTGTAGTGATTGTAGGTGTTTTTATCTTATTTCTATGACATTTAATGTCGTTGACCGGAAGAAGGGGTGTCGAATATTGGGAAAAATTTTTGGATATAATTTTCCACTTTCGATATGATGTCAACTGATATAAATGCACATATTAAGGTAGAGATCGGGCATGCTAGTGGCAGAGTCATATCCTTCATAATACCTTAATACATAATGGAGGACCTTCATAATAAACGCCCATATCTTTTTTCCATACATACAATTTTTTACACACCGTATGGGCTATAAAGTTGGCTAATGCGCTCGCGATTAAAGCGGTTTCATTTACTTATATGATATAATTCGATCGACGAAATAATTGGTAGTGATATTTCACTTGCTATGAAAGGAACGGCGAATAATTTCCGTTCAGTGACTGTTAAGGTGTGCTAATTTGAGCTAAGACTAGGTGGCATCAGTGGGGAGAGAGATTCGGCTTGAGATTTCTTGAATGATCTGGAAAATATAAAAATTGATTCAAAATTAAGCACACTTAAAATGCCAAGAATGGCAGCTGTAGAAAACGAAATTTGTTTTGAATACTTGAATATATAATATATCCATATGAACGAAATTCTACGAGTCTACTCTGGTGTTGGAACACAAAAAATGAAAGCCTCGACGAAAAAAAAAACGAGTGAGAAAACCCTTTTTGCAAAGTCCATGGTGTCAGGATTTTCCAAACAAAAATTTTGCGTTCATTGTCAAGGATCCTTGCAATAGATGTTACTTCAAATTGTCCAATTCACTCTGATTTTAAAAGTGGAATCGGAAATTGTTTTCGTCCGCATATGATTCATAAATAAACTATGTTATTGCCAATGTATCAGAATAGCACTGATGTAACTTTTGATTTTTCAATTAGGGGCCAGTTTGCCAATCATAGGTGTCGTGTTACATATACGTTTACTTTCATGCAGGTGAAATCTTCTGAAACCACATTCTGTTGTTCTTAGTAAAAAATGAGTAGTGTTGAATTATACTAACCTCAGAAAGTTATCACTTTGAGCATCACGCTCTGACCACTTGCATCATCTATATCTCACTATTCGTTTTTTAATCCCTCTAGGTTATATTCTAACATTTTCTCAATTATTCTACCTCACATCAAGGGAAGGAGCCATTTTTTATTTAAGATAATAGAAGTGATTCACTAGCTTAGAACTTTAAAACGTGCAGTCATATAAGTACGAGTGCAGTGACTTTATTATTTGGGTGCACGAGAAAGCAGCTAAACTCACCATTCAGATCTTGCGTTGTTGGATGAGCCGACGGTCGAGGCTCAGTCACTTGTTAATCTTAATAAGCCAAGTATATGGGTCGTAACCACGCGAAATTTTTCTTTTAATTGACGGATTAAATGAACTGCTGTGATTTGCGCAAAAAGAGCGGTGCTATCAACCATAGCTATAGGCACGGACCCTCACCAACTACAGTGTTGGGCAAACATTTATTTTACTCCACATGTTGTATTTCGTCAGCCTTATACCGAATCTTTCAGAGACTGATTTATTAGAACCGAAAGTACTAGAATTGATGTCTGTGATTTCCTTATGTTCTAATGCAATCAACATCTCAAATTTCAGCCATAAGCTCTTTATTGTTGTCGGAAAATTGTGGGTCAAATTGCACAACACGGTGCATCAGACCCAGCAGTCAATACCGAAGTTAGAAATTTTGTTGCTATGGTCGTAAATTTGTAAATCATTGTTTCTTTAGGATGTGTATATATTATTCTGGGGATGTGATTCGCGAACTAGGCGTCAATTGTGGCAAGATGGCAGCATAAGTGATTAAGCCATTATTGCATAAGATGAGCAAACAGCCATAATGTCGTTGCATCACGAAATCGTGGCTGACATGGTATATGGGACATTATCATGCAGCCTTCAAAATTCATTACGCTGACGTTGTTACTGACTGCAGCACATTTCATCCACCTATGTTCACCTATACAACCTTTTTATCATAATATGTACGTCATCCTTATTACAATGTAATAAAAACACTGAGATGGTGTTCTCAAATTTTTGAAAATGAGGTGAATGTAAAGTTTCCGGCTCTGGGTAGGATTTTGAAACTTTATGCCGTTGACACAAGTAATCAAGCAATTGATTTGAGTACAAAATGACCATCATACTGCCGCTAAAGAGGCTCGCCACCACTCACTTTGTGATCCAAGTTGCCTGTTACCATTTCATAGAAATGGTAGTTTATCTTAAAGAGCTTGAAATCTCAATACTGTTTACTGTGAAAAAGTACGCAGGTCAGTAGAACTTTTTGCATACCAAAGCACAATAGTGGCTATCCGGAGATGTTCCCTTATTGAACATTAACCGCGTTAACTGCGGGTGGTTCGAGTGTAATCGATGTGAAAGACAATTGATCGTCAGGCGATCCTCTTTAATCGTTTCGCATTTGGCACTCACGGAGTATTGGAGTTCACATTTGTCATCGCTTGAAGAAAGGCGAATTTGTATCGTGCACTATATTATGTGACTACGTCGGCGAACACGCGGCCGTCTTTGTGCCACAAAGACAAGCTACACGGTTCTATCGTTGTGTTGCCGCCAAATATTAATTAATGTGATGCAGAGTACTTGATGTTCAACCATGAGTGAATCGTTGAATCCAACTTATCAAGTTGCGCAATTGGCCATGGTTTGCGCTTTGTGAAATCATCCTTAATTATTCAATGCCCATTATTGTTGAAAGAGTGCAAAATCTAAAATATCAAAAGAAAAAAGAATGTGGCGAGCAAGTTATATTGTCAATTCTCGATTCCCTAACATATTTCTATTTTAAATTTTATTCACTGCCTCTTTTTTTGCATCATGGATGGTAGCGATGTGAAATACAGCAACAAGAATGTGCAAATATGAGTACAGAACTCAGAACCTCGGACTTTGAGCTCGCCGTCGCCTCTTCGTCCGAAACTTGAAAGAGTTATTCTGCGTTCGAGTTCAATTTGTTCGTATGGTAACATTCTTGTGTTTTCTATATGCGCATGTATATACGTGTATATTAACATGTACATACATACGTATTTATATATGTGCATATACGTACGTATGTCTACATACGCGTATATAGATACATATATGTATGTATATATGTATATATATAATATACACATATATATATATATATATATATATACTTGCGCATATAGATATATGTGCATGTACACGTGCGTATTATAAACACATATGCACATATATACATGTATATATATATATATATATATATATATATATGCGTATGTACTATTAATAATGGATGCATGGAATTCTCAAAAATATGACGTTTACTGCTAGACGGGTTTTTGATAGCGTTGAAATGCAGTGTTGTTGTTATCTCAAGTAGTTGATATGAACATATTACCTAATTGGGAATGTTTATATCTTCGTCACACATCAAGTTAAGTCGATAATTGAATCTGATTGAAATTAATGATTAGTTTCTTACTACACCAACTTGATTACCGTTCTGTGGATTTCGCATTTTCCATCCTTGTTTCTTTGTTCAAATCTTGACAAATCTTGTTACACAAAGACGATGTTCTACTGAATGATCATTATTTGTCGTTCCTTCAATTGTTATTTGCAATTCTATGTCATAGACTAGGTGAGCTCTCTGATTTCCTTATGTAATCAACTGTGATTCAAACCGTATTCGTCTTGAACAAAGTTGAGCGAAGTTGGACAGTTTGGTTTTCTAGAAACAGGAAATATTTATCACGAATTGACAGTTTTGTTGAAAATGTTATCATTCAAAAAGGTTCAACATAGATCGTTATTTTTGTTTTACATAATCCTGTATCACATCTATTGTTGAGATTCAGCACTTCTTACATTTGATTCATTTTCTCGCACTCCTCATCCACAAAGGTCTCCGAACATTCCACACCTTGCTTCTACCATTGCTTTAGAATGTCTTCTTCTTCAAGGATGTCGAGAAATACTGATCTAGCCAATTCATTCCGTGAAATAGTGGTCTAGTCTATTCACAATGTTGAAGGTGATCCAGCTAAGGCGTTTCCGCGTTGACGACAAAAGAGCGTTGCGGAAGAGATCAAACTAAAGTCTGCTTTTTGATAGACTGATCTTCAACCATTTTATTAATTCTCCTAATGGCGTTTGTTTGTTTGGAAAAAAACCAAAAGATTGCAGTGTTATTCATGATCTAAACATTCTGTAAATTTTTACCATCACTTCTGCTTGTTTTATGTCATTAAATGTTGGTTGTGTCATTGTTCCGTTTGGGTTTATTTTCATTGTGATTCATTTTGTTGCCCTCACATCGCTCTTCATTGATTCAGCATGTTGCGACTGAAAGATTTTTCAAACTATAGCTTTTCGTTAGGTGTTCATATAGGTTTCAAAGTGCGCGGAGATGCCTACTGTTGGTTCATCGGCGATTTTTTGAATGGTCCTATTTAAGGAAACCAAGTTGTCATAATGAAATAGTTGAATACCATCAGATGAAAGTCGATGTTGTTAAAGAAAAGGATGTTTGGAGATGAAAGCCAGTCTAACAGCCGCGTGTTTTGAAGCGGTGATTCCTTTGCTGATTGTGAAGATGGCAAGTGGCAGCCGTTGTGCCTTATTTTCTTTGACGCTCGGTTGCTCTTTCAACGTTCTTTCATTTGCTGAATCAAAGGCATTCCGACTTCAAGGAGTTATAAGCATTGGAATTAATGGCGGAAGGGTAATCCTTTGATCATAGTTGTATTTGCAAGTTGTGAAGTGGTTCAAAAATTTAGATAAATCTGGTAAGATGTACTGAAGAAAAAAAAGAAAAAAAAATTACATCTAATGAATGAAGCATGAGAAAAATGAGAAAATGAGAAAATGAGAAATGAGAAAAAAATTATACTGTTATTTTACTTAGGGAATTGCATTTTCAGTCGAAGTAAGTGAAATTTTGTTCATTTGGTATTCATAGCTTTAGAATCGTCATCTTTACAACCGGTTTTTCAGGACCCTGAAGTGTTGTATGCGTCACAGTTGGAACAGTTGGCTGGGATGGGTTTCTCAAATAGAGCACAAAATATTGCTGGTAATTGTTTCCAGTTTTGTTACGTAATGCGCAGTATTTAGCGTCAGTCATCACTTCATTTTGCAGCTCTCCGTGCTTCTTTCGGCGATTTGAATGCTGCCGTAGAGCGCCTTCTGAACTCGCCCTAGTTCTAGTTCCAAAGACTAGCATGTTTCTCTTCCTCCTCACTTTTTGAACTGTTGACAAATTTCATTTACGTCATTGTACGCTTGTGGCACAATTGAGTTAGTTTTATTGGTTTGTACTTTATCCGTGATTTAAATCTTTTACTGTAGTCCTGTGGATATCTCTTTGAGAAAATGTGGTGGCTGTATGCGGTCTTTGTCCTCTGGAGCAGTCGTAATGACTGCTTATGCTACTTAGTGAGTGCGTTCTTCTAGTTTCATGAGATGTGCATGTGATTGTGTGTTTGCAGTTCTATCTGGCTTTGACGATTCCTAAAATGGATCCAGATTCCATTTGACTGAATCGTACTGGTCATGTTAATACGAGCTGCTTCATGTTCTGTGATGAACCTTTATGTCTCACCTATATACATTTGTTTCCAACGCCTTTACTTTTCAGTATGCCCGTAGCTTTTCTAAGTACTTATTGGGATTGTATCATATTTTTCAGTCAGTGTGTAGAATTTATTGTAATAAATTATCTATTTTGCATTGTGTTCAGTGTTCATCAAAAATATTCTTGTTTAACCTAGTGGACAGGTATGAAATGGAAGAATTGCTTACTGGTGATTAGAGTGAAAGTATAATTATTTCTATATATATATATATGTATATATATATATATTATTTATTTATTTATATTTATTATATATATATATATTGTGCTTAAGTAATACCCGAGACTAAATATTAGTTAATGTATCTAATATAAGAGTATACGAGCACTCGATCATCATCTACACCGTGAAAGAAGGAGGTGAACATGTCCGTCTATCGACGCAGAGGCTGATCAAGACAACAATATGTGGATGAAATTGTGAATATCATGTTTCACGACCCTCATCGCTGTTCGTATTCAGCTAGGCAGAGGTCTCATTAGACGTGAGAGGAGCTTCGACCTGTCCGAAACGCTCACTGTGGTTTCCTTTCTGATGTAGCTGGACACTGCTCTTCTAACATTCTTTTTTAAAGCACTCCTTTTTCAGTTAAAACTCATAAGTGTTATGTATTATGAGTTGCTTACCGGATGTTTTCATCATGAACATAATTTTACGATCAAATTCATTCTTTTATAAAATGAAGACATCCTTCTTCAAATATCACCAAATTGCTTCGACAAGATATACGTGATTCAGCTTCAACTAAGATTTTTTCCTTTCCAAATGCTTCCCAAAACCTTAAAATAAAAGTGTAGAAGTGTATATGGAACCTGGTAATAACAATAAGGGTAGACTGCGATCATTTTGAATCTGATTTGAATGTTGACCAATGAGAGCTTTTCAGAATTTGTCGCAAATCCCTCGTGGACATCGGATGTTAGCGTCGGGATGTGTCGATTTGACTTATTTTGCAGTGAGCAGGCATTATTGCGGAAATTAAAATGAAGCGAAGCCTCAATAAGGTCTCCTTAGATGGACGTGATAACGGTATAATGAGCATTCATCGCCTCAAACGACGCGACGAGCACGGGCTGTGTTAATGATGAAAAGTCACCAACGAAGGAAACTGAATCGACAACGATAGTCCTTTAGGATGCCATCTAGAAGGGCCATCATTCCTGACCACATCCGTAAAATTGCATATTGCTGGTCCCTGTAAGAATTCTGAAGAAAAGACAGAGCGAAAATATGAGATAGGTATCGCTTTCTACTCGTCGGTGGGACAACAGGAGATGTTTCATGTTGTCATCTTCCTAGTTCGTTCGCTAGGTGCCTCGATTGGCAGGCCAATAACTATAAAGTTAGGTACCCATCCAAAAGCCTATGCACAAAAATTTGTTGAAATTTTTTCCTATTGCTTTCTTTTCCTTTATCAGATATATTTTTTGTACTCTAGACCTCTTGATGAGCATAAGAGATTCGGTGCATCAACAGTACTTAGTAATAGCTTCAGTGGCGGAAACAGAATACGACGGCGCTGACCTCGTGGATGACAACTCTGTTAAGGTTTACGATCAACAACTGCGATAATCCATCACTGCACAAGTCGCTACTCAAATCGTACCGCCGAACAGAAGAACGCCAACATGTCAGCAAAATCACACCACCATCTCAAACACGCAAACATGTGAGATTCTCAATCCTAGCGCTTCTATTGACATCAATCTATCCATTAGAGAATATAATGGGAAAGCACACTAGTGTGTATTGGGCAGCAAAATGCACCATAACATTTCTATGGTGGCGTCCATGATTGAACTGAGAATAGTACCTATTTTAATTTCTCCTTACAAAATGGTATGCTTTAAATTGTGCCTCATCTAAACACCGCATGTCCTTTCGAATCTGTCACTCTAAGAAGTGTTAAATGTGGCTCAATGCTTAATTTACGGAATATGATGTGACCGTTAAGAAGAGCTGAAGTAAACTCGAGGTATGATCCAACTTCCTCTCACTACATAGTGTCTAAGCTCACGTTTCTCGAAAGAATCCTGTACGAAACATATGGCAAGGTCATTGCTTCCTTTTAATTTTGATAGTCGTAGACAGTAACACTCAGGAAGTTACTAATTCACAAAATGTTCTCCATAATAATTTGCATCTATAGAGCACAATGTTCTTCGACTGATCAAGTTAAGAACTCTAAGTGAGTGGAACGAGTTAGAATATGTTTTCCGCTGAGTGACTGCTCCGATATGCACTGATTCGTGGCTGACGTTTTTCGTCGATTTGAATCCTCGTATTAGCTATTCAACTGTCATCGACGATAATTGCCATATTTTTGTCAGAGCTTGGCAAAGTACTGAATTATTCTGAAGGCGCTATCGCGTTTGTTGCTCGAAGCTCGTCTTTGGCCGGAAGAGTTGACAAGACCGAGAGCGACAGCAGCAATCATCAATGATGGTCATAGTCATATGAACTGAAGCTTATCTATGATACTTCTCTAGATTTAGAGTTTTTATGCCGCGATTTACTTATCAAAATAACGAAAGGCAGTGCTAGATTAGTACAAAACTGAAAAGCCACAAATCTTGAACGATATTTTCACAGTTATTAGATCTTGAACGATCAGACTCTTCTGGCCTTTTCTGCTTATTCCCACGATGTCTGTTCAGTAATGTGTTGTTCCCTTCGACCGTATGGCTTCCCTTTAATGAGAGAACTATACAGCAAGGATTTCAGACTTGTTGAAAAATCACTAGCAAAGAAATAATAATAAACTCATGACATTTTGATAAGTACATCGTCAATAACTGGATAACTCAGAGATTTCTTGTAGAGCCGTTCGTTAAGCTGAAATTTCTAGGCGAGCCAGAATCTCTTACTTTTATGCGAGGTAAATCTCGGCTGGAAATCAGACATATTTTGAGAATGCGACTATATGGAGAAGAAATATTAGAAGTGAACTTACTCTTGCTTCCTTGTGTAGCCACTCGATACGCTTTTTTTTTTATTGTTTTTGACATCCAGTTTTCTGTGTTTCATCAACCTTATTTGATGTCAGCTAATCATTATGCTGTTAAGTGAGGAATGATTCGTCAATTGGCTTTTCAGAGAAGAAAAATTGAGTGCTCGCTCCTTAGGAGTTTGTAGTTTAGAGACAGTAACTCTTGTTCTCAATCTCATGAATTACCCTCGAGCTCATTTTATCTAGGAGGTCAGTCATGTGGATTAATATTTTCAAACAGTCATGCCTTAGTAATCCCTCTTCAATTGGACTCTGTAGATTTTCTCGAGTATAGTTCAGCGAAACCTAATAATTCTAGACTCTATGTCTGAAACCTAAGGTTGAGTAGTATTTTCCAGGCAGACCCTGTTAGTTTTTTTCGAGTAATTATAACAATATTCAGATGTCTGCCGGTAACTCTCGAGTTCTCGCGACCTGTGTGATTCGGCACCTCGGTGGGAGATGTGGCGCGACAGTTGCTGGCTATGAATTATTGACGTAATACGAACGAGATTTATGATCTGAGTCCCGATGTTTCGAATTTCTCTCTCGATTGTCACAAAGCCTTCGGATGTTCTCATATTGATCGAGAGATCGAGAGTATCAACGTAAGTTCGTGCTCGACTTTTAGAACTGTACCATCGAGTTCACCATGTGTTCACCAGAGTTGAGAAATCACATTCAGGCAATCCATTGTCGTCGGTTATCTTTCGTTGCTTTGGGATGAAGAGCGCGGCGATGACAAGGCGCAAGAGAATTTTATGGCCAGCTGTCTGACCCCCATATGAATGCGATGCAATTAAGCTCGTTGTTGCATTACTCCGCGATTAGGGCCTTATTAGGATCTTATTATAACGACACGTTCTCAGCTCATTAGTATGCACGACGACAACAAGACGGACCTCACCAACAAACCAAACAAACATAACAGCACTTGCACGCTGACTGGCCTAGAGCGCCAAATGAAATTAGACGCATAGAATCGCTTTCGATGGACAATACTTTGCGATAACTGGAAGCTCTCAGGGACAAGATAACGGTCGAGGTGAGTGGACTTCGTGAATTCCGGCTTATTCCCGAGCACAATCGAACAAAGCTCTCCGTCCAGTAATGTAGATGTGGCGTGCGATAGATGATATGCGATGGGGAATCCAGTTATCCTCCTAAGAACATCGTTCAATTCTAATACGCACCTAAAGAATAAATAACCATGCTTTCAACTTTGAAAAAAAAACGATTCAATTTTTATAATCAGCTGAGATAAATTTATTCAAAAGTGCAGAGCTTCGCCACCAAGAAACATAGTCACTGATGCTCCGATGACATCTTGATTTCACAGAACCTAGAAGTCGCTCGTTTTTCTTTCTCGGGACTCACTGACAGGGCAATCAAACATGGAATAATCTCCAGCTAGATACGACGATTTCTCCAAATTTGTTGTCGATCATTGTATGGCTGCCATTATTAAGTTGAACATTGCATATTTATATGTGGTATTGCTATTTTTGAATCTGAGATGCATTTACCACTATTTGTTAACTTCTAATCTGAAATGAAGTCCATATTTTGCAAAAGCCATCTAGGTGGCACAAATTTTCTCTATAACTTTTTCAGATCGTCGACTCCTCTTACGCTCAGTTTGTAAACGATTACGTTCACTTCATAATCTTACCTTATTATGCACAAGAGTCGTTTACAGCCACATCTGAGCGAGTATCGCTAATAGTAATAACAGAACAAACGGTTCTATGAATGGTTGTAAGCGCCGTGTTTTGGTAATTCCATCATCTTGACACGGACATACCATGGATTTCCATTTGATAAATCGCTCCGATGTTCGTTGTCGTTCGTGCATGTCGACGCGAAATAATTGTGCATATGTTAAGTCCAGAGGGATGCGTTGGATTTCCGGATAGAGGAGAGCTGATCATCCGCTCAGATTCATAGCAGATTGATGAGCAGGAAACGATGAAAAATTATAAGCACTCTGCATATTGCATGAGATGAGTTCGATAAGCATTGACGGCCAGTAATTAGTTTTCGACGCTCATTTCTTCATTTACGCTCTAGTGCATCATCGTTACTACTTGTAGAACAGCTTCTATAGATCAAAAGCGATACTACTGATGATGGAGTTCGCCGAATGGGAGCGATGTTTTCATCTTCGCATTGTCCGCGCGCGTTATTAAGCCCGCCCATTTTTACCGTATCCGCAATCATAACAAGAATTGCCGTCAGTCCAAGAGCAGACCTCGTTCTTCCTCTCTTTGCTCTTCTCTCCATCTCTTCATCTCTTTCTGCCTCTGACCATTTATCAAGGCTATTTCACTAGTAATAATTACGCTAAAATCCTCACATCGTGTTCTATTACTTTAGAAGTTACAAAGAAGTATAAAATAGTTTTGATTTATCAGCAATAAAATTCAATGAAAAGCAATGTATCTGCTGTATTAAGAATATATAAATTGATTTGTCGGTAATTTACTTGATTAAAACCTCTGAAACTCTATATTGTTTACCTTAGAGACGCGAGGGACTAAATTATGGTTTATGTAGATTGAAAAAGTTCAACATTTAGTTATTATTCTAGTTCGTACTTTGAAGTAGCTAGTCTAATTAGGGCAAGTTTCTAATTTGTTTTGAAATTTCATTTGAAACTACTATGATTTTTACGAACAAAAAAAGTTTAATCACATATTTTTTGGTGATTAGACGTAAGCAAGAAGTTGATGACACACTTATTTATTCAAACGGCTGATGTTCCAACAAGTTTCTCTTCTCCCAGAGCCAATTGATCCGAACTGATGCTCCACAGTCATTCGTTCGCGTTGTGGTATTCGCGTTTGTTGTTGCTTGAGTCGAATTTTTTCGGAGAAGCAGTGCTCAAATGAGAAGCTCACTTAGCAGTGCTCCTTTCATATGGGACGGTTGTTGATGATATTGATTGTCCGCTGATGAAATATTCTTAATCAGCGATTTAAAAAATCTTTGAACAAGTCGATCTTTCACTGATCATGTTCGTCAAACTGGTGAGTTATTGCAAACAAATTCTTTCCGACCTGATTTCATAAACGACCGAAAATTGATCGGTTTGGAGTTTTTTCGGCTGCCTTTACAGTCACCAGTATTTCCCACTACTGCACATCATAACTGAAGAGATCAGTGAGGAATGATCCCACTTCTTTAACCGTAAACGAGTGATGATCCCCGTCGTCTAACAGTACCACAGCTTGACTGGCGTTCGTTTGTCCCTCACTCATCAGAGGGAAGAGCAATGGCGCGGACGCGTCAAGTGATGAGCGAGAATTAATAAGAAATGAGCGAGTACCGTATGCCTTCCTTCGTGGTGACCAGAGAGCTGGAGGGTGTAGACACATCGATTCACATATTGCATAACTGCTAGCGCTTCGTTGTCAAAGTCTGAGTCCTCTGGGTCTACACGTTCTATTGCTCTGGGAACTCTAGATCATAACCTAGTAGATATCTCGCTTTCGTCAACAGTTCAGATTGTTTTTGTCAATGCCGACTCTTATACTAGATTTCCCATTCATCAATCATCTGGCTGTCACTGCTACATAGAATTTGTAATGCGAAAAACAACGCCATAGAAATGGAGCTTCATATCAATGCAATGATTTCGGCTGATGTTCTGGCTGGGTTAATCTGAACAAAGCCATCCCTGAATTCGAATAATTTCTTGCGAATAGAATATGCTACCAAATAGGCACATTAACTCTAATACTTGTATGGTTCCACTAAAGAAGTTTATTTTTATTTGCATTTCAAGAAGTGTCTAATGACATCTCAGCTTTTTGAGCTTAAATGGTGGATCTCAAAGAGTTCGATATACTCCATCGTGAATAGTGCATGATAGTAGATTTTGGTTGGTTGATTGGTGGATGAGAATGGATTGCAGCGTGGCTTTAATGGGTCCTCATAAAACGCATGGATATCTTTTTATTTATAGTTTTGATTGGCGGGTTTCCGTGGTCGGACGGACGAGCCGCTGCACATCTGCGACGCGTAATATCAAGCATTAACGCTCTAATCAGCTCTTCTAATTCTGGCCATTTCAACCAATACGGGGCGACGGCGAGCGATCGCTAGCAATGCACCAAATATCGCTCAGTTTCCATTAAATCAAATGTTTAGAAACCTTCTTCACGAATTTGAAAGATTCTCAGCGATACGTCTAAAGATGATTAGCCTGGGCTTCATAGAATGTCTTCAGATGTGGGACGATAAGTAGATCCATCATGCATCTAAATTCCACCCAACGATTTTGGCAGAGGTCGAGATGTTTACCAACAAGGGAAAATCGCTATGCACTCAACCGATTTATATGGCCATGAGAACTGGTCTAACAATTTAAGGACTTTTATGGAAATAAATTTGGCGTCACTGCTTACTTAAAATTTCCTTATTGTCATCTTCTGCTGAGCCTCATCTTAAGCCCCTCCGCATCTCCACTTTCCGAGCTATGTGTAGATAATGAGGTTTTTAAATATCAAATGCGATATCATCAGGCACTTCTACACCGAATCAGGAGTTACAACAAGCTTTCAGAGAACTATCACCTAAGTGGATTCATGTATATTCCAAAAGTCCACACAACATCCTCTTAACAGAAAATGTCAACGTTTATCTCAAGGCATAACATGTTTTTTTGGCGATAATTGTTAGAATTCAAATCAGACACAGGTTTTGAAGAGCATTTCGTGTAAAACACTTAAATGTCGTAAAATCGATAATTGACGGTTTTCCGTTTGGAAGAGAGATGCGGAGCTGGGCAAGCCATAACAAAGTCATTCAATGCGGCATAAATAACACCTTTCTAACCGCCATTTTTCGCTTTGTACAGATTCTTAGATCCTGGAAGACGGCTCGTAGTAGATCCAGCAATCTAAGCTTACAAGAGACGCCCTTGTTTCTCTATGGAGCTTCAAATAGCGTCACAATGGCAAAATGGTAGCATTGCAACATTATTTGAGTGTGTTCTTACGACAACATGTCGCTTTTCTAGTTTCGTAAGCCTTTTTCCAAAAAAGTGTTTTTACTTTCTCCTTTAGATGTTCACCTGAGATCGAATGTCGAAGCTTTCAGAGTTCGCTCTACGAGCTGAACACCTCAAACCTACTGTGTCCAGGATCAAACTAATGCTAACTCCGTTTCATTGAAACTGTCTGAGCATGTTGTTGTACGTTAAAAAATCCTGTTGATATCTTGGGAAAAAAAACAAGCATTCCATTCTTTATCTCCGATTATCATTTATTATGAAAGCTTCACGCTGAGATTTGGCGTGAAATAAAGATTTATCTCAAAAGATTAAAGTTTAGAGAGGATAATTCATGAGATGATTTTGATTCACTTCCTTCTTATAATGCATAATGAAATATCATAGGCGACTCGAAGTAAAACCGTAGAAACTGAATCTTCATACAGAGCGATTATTAGTTTGCGAAGAAGACCAAATTTTTACGATAGAAGAGTTATGGATTTTACACAATTTACCATGTAGTTTTACTTTGCTAAAGTCATGTAGTTCATTGAGCCTTTAAACGGATCACTACTAAGGAGATGTAGTTCTTGCTAACAAATTGCGGCATTAACGAATGATCAATAAGAATGAAATCACATGGTCTGACATTTTCTTGAACGCAAATATCTGGTTCAAAACAGTAAATCTTCCAATTCACATGTGTTAGTGAATGGTTACGGTGATCACCTCAGAATAATACTATGGCATAATTGTCTCGAGACTCCAGAAAAAAACTATTTTGATCAGCTAACAAGTTGGCAATCAGTAGGTTATTAAACTAGGAAATTTACAGTACATGAAGGCGTCCTATTCAAGTAGTATGAAATAATTATACCGTTATAGAGAGTGTCGTAATTGCCTGCAAGATCCACCGTCGTTGAATCTTGTCGCCGAGTCCCCTCACCCCTTGTCAATGCCTCATTTGTCCAGCCCACATGAAATGAAACGCCACCAGCGCGTCCTTGATGTGCCGCGATTTTCGACAATAATTTCTGCATAATCCCTCCTAATTTCTTCGCTGTGCATAAGGTGCCCTTTGTAACGCGAGCGAGCGGCGATTAAAAATTCAGCCAGCACTCCGCCCCTCAACGGAGTGATTGGGAAAAAGTGTGTACGAGTAGGCGGCTTCGCTCGAATGCTGCATTGAAAACCACGCCCACATTTAATAATTTCTTACTTTTTGTCGACGACCTGACGTCCTCTATTCCCTATCAGATGCCACGGATTAGCTGGATATACTGGGTGCGCTAGTCGATGGTCGTCGTTGCGCATTCTTCGTGAGTTCGCACTACGAGGGTCGGCGACAACTAATCGATCTCCATGAGTCTATTGATAGTTTATACTGTGTTACAGTAAGAATCAGCCCAGTTCGCAGAGTGGCCATCCACCTCTGTGACAGTGCAATTATCCGGTGATTCCATTTTTATGTGCGTTTTCAGACAGCGCTTGTTGCGCGATAGTACTGTGCATTGTACAGTCATGGTAACTCTGACATTTCCTTTTGGAAACAGACAATGTTAACTATTTACATATTCCCAGTGTAGTGAAAATTTAGCCATTTGTTTAACTTCATCAGTTTTTTCAGAATATCGAAAACTTCGACCCAAGTTTACCCAAAATTCGCTTTGAGAGTCTTAGAAATTTATGTCCATTCAATGACTAGTGATCGGCAGAAGGATGAGGGCTTAAAATTTTCAAAACTTCGGAGAAAACGCCTATTTATAAAAGAGGTAAGTCTCGAAGAAAACGACTACTCATAAAAGAGGTAAGTGATTGAAATCGAGCTCTCTGGTAACCTTTAAATCTTTCTGAATCACACAACCAAGTTATGGTTGCTCGAGAAACCCATAGTTTATTGTCAGCCTAAAATTCGACTTTCCGCCTTTCCAAGTTTTCCGATATTTCAACAAGTTTCATTCCCATATCTTCAAATTAGTGTAGTGATTTCTCTCAAGAGAATGGTCTTCACGTTGGTTGAGTAGGAAATCGCGTCTACAAGTGGACCAAGGAAAACCATTACAGATATTACGACGTTCTCTCTACTAATGTTTTTCACTTTCTTTGTCATTCTATTCTAGAGATGGAGGCAGCTCTGAATGAAGATTTACAAGACACATTTATAATCTGAAGCTACTTCTGAACCTTTATCGCTTGCCCAGCGATTAACCGGCTGAGAATCTTCAATACCCCAACTAGACATCGCGCAAGCGGCTTGTTTTATAAGGTCATTACGTTGTTCGACTATGCTCCAAATAAAATTGGCATCCGAGTGATTGAGTACGTCCTATCCAAGCTGCATTATATGTATGAGTGGGAAAGTCCCTTGAGAGATGCTACCGTATCCCTGTCTTGTCATCGTCGCCTTTCCTCTCCCATCATTTTTCTGCCCTATATTCGACCAATTGTCATAAATAAGACTAAATTTGATAACGTTGGATTGAATTTACTCCGTCCCCTAAAACACGATGTACATCTCGTTTTTCTCTGCGCTCACTTTCCAACATTCTCTAAAAAAAAGTAATAAGATAAAATAATGGTTTATCAACAAGGAGAGTTTATGTGGTACGAATTATTAAAATTTGAGCGATTATCACTACAAATGATGAGTTGTTAGTCCTGAGGTATAATCAATCAGTGCAGTCATGACGATGGAAGTGTCATGTATTTGGGGACATCCAGCTTGAGTTGAGATGACCAGACGGCTTCTTTCTGCCACTTCCTCCCCACTTTACACATTGCGTCAATGTGTCGGCCATTAACAAGCTTTTATGAGTTTTGTAAAGCTCGATGCGCAACATTCGATGTTTGTGTTATGTCCCTGTGTTTCTATGTGTGTACAATCCCTGTTATAATAGCATTAGACGAATGTCAGAATATTCAGTTGCAATCAACGAGACCACACAGGCTTTCGGCTCTTTCGGAACTGCCTTTCACTTAGTATAAAATACTTTGTAGCAATTTCGCTTCCAAGTTAGGTTAAACATTCTCAGATGAAGATGGGGATGAGAAAATGCTGAAGCTTTCGAGTTGTGTGAATGGGTGTTCGGAGGCTTGTCGCGTCCTGATACGAACGAAGAGGGGAGAGGGAGAGAGCCGCCGGTCCGTAGTGGAATTCTAAAAGAATAAAAGAGCGCAATACAAATAGTGCGATTATGCGCGGCTCTCTCATTCTCTCTCACTCACAGCGTAAAACGTAAGGACAAGCTCAAACATAGACCTCAGCCACAAGTGGAAAAACTCTGCTGCTTTTGCGTCTCTTCTTCTATATTATTATTATCTGCACCAATAGAATGCAAATCTCAAAATTATATTGGATTAGTTTTTACTAACTACAAAAGCCAACGGAGCCAGTTATCGCATGTGAAGTTAATTGTCCGTTTGTAAATTCAAGCTCATAGCGATCTCATCTAAATAGACCCTCACATTTGTCTTTGTCTCTCGCATCTATCGCGACTTTTTTTTGGTAGAACTACTTCTTCCGTATTTCTCCTCTGTTTTCAATGCATCTTCTCGTCTTGTTTACTCTAATAATGAAGCACCGTTTGATTAATCGCGGGTGATGCTTCCACTCGAAAGATTCACCACTTTGCACTGCTAGTAAGGTGTTCATAACTGAGAAAACGTAACAGAGATTTTCTGGTAAGTCAATCATCAATGGAAAACGCCTTGCCTTCCACACGAAAAGCATGATAATTAGGGTAGGACCTACAATTATTGCGTTTCTACAATAAGCTGTCATAAAACGTTCGACTGAGTGTTTTGGGACGATGTCCCCAACCCATAGGTTGTGTTGTCAGCTGTGGGCAATTCTCGTTCAGGGGGTTGGGTTTCGTTGATTATGAGTTCGTGTGTCTCAAGCGCACCGCTGCATGACAGTCGCTCCATCACGGAACATACAATCTGATCGACTGCGCAACGATATTGTGCTTTGAGAAACGTCTCCTTAGCAGTGAAGTCCAACAAAACTTTTTTAACGTTATTGTAGCATATTTAATCAATAATAAACTTCCTGTGGCGTTCTGTTTGATCTTTTTTCTCAGCACTTTGTTCAGGACTATCTTGAATGGAATGAAAAATTTTCATTTAGTTAATAGTTGCTCTAGTAATACGTCGTCGAAGCTCGTTAATTATCCATACTTTCTATTGGGCGAGCTTCTATTTATTTGATTTTTTCAACCAAGAAGCTGATGTATTCGTCCTCACTACCATTCAAAGTGATAACATCTCTTAATTTGTTTTGTCATCCAGTTTTGTAGTTTTCAGTCGGCGGTTTTCATCCATCTTTCTGTTCCGATCACATTTTAGGCTTACTTTATTCAGTATTATGAAAAGCATGTAGTATAGATTGTTTTTCTGAGAATTTTCATATGAAAGTGCTCTCCTCCAAAAAGGTGGTCATGATTACTCATTTTTTTATAGTCACTCTCACCCATTTTTCAAATATTTTTCATCAAAGTAGTTGCAATGCATTATTGAGTTTGTTTTGGAAATCCCACAAGCGCTTTTTCTCCCTTACGATTTTTTTCGTTCTCCTCTTCCATTCTTCTTTGCTCATCATCAGCGCCCCTCTCTTTTTCTGGTTTCCTATCTATTTCAATTTTTTCTCAATTGATCGTTCCTGTTTGCTCTAATTCTGCCCATAGTGGTGTGTGATTTGTATTTCAGTCAATGTGTGATGATGGCTTCGACCATCGGTCTGGTGTCCCGTCGTAAGCAAGCGAAACCACAGCGTCATCAGGATCTACCTAAGGGTTGGCTAGAATCTTTTACTCTTGTGTCCATTCCTGACCATTTACATTGCTCAAATTAGCGACATGTCGTTTTCGGGTGTTACGCCTCATCATAATGTACATTACTTGCATTAGACAAAGGCATTGCGACCTTGAGGGCTAGTTAGCAACTTTACGCTTTGAATCACTCGCATTTACTCACCTCTGCTACCCTAAAAGGACAGACACACTGCATCAGCGGATAATATTACCGTATCCATCTCCATCTCCCCACTCGTCATGCGCATATTATCGCTGCGCCACGCCTCCATGGGAGAATTATCCAATCATGTAGAATGCTTTCAGCGTAGCTTCAGACTACTTCTCAGCCGAGAAGATATGCCGACGACACGGGGAAGCGCAGACGTGTGGCGTTGGATTAATGTGATTGCGAGATTGAAACCATGTCATGATGCTCGCGCTAAGTAATGTCGCATAGCGAAGAAGACGAGGAACTTCGCCACTTCCTGCGAGCCCGGATGTGCTCCGGTTGGTGCTACTGATGTTACTGCTGTCGATCACAGTCAGCGTGACCGACCGGAGTTCAAGTGAATTATTTCTGTGCCTCCGCACCTCACACTCTCTTGTCTCTCCCTGTTTACTGCTCTTGACGCTCGTGTTATGAGTTGATGCGCATCTAAAGAACCAGCGGCGGCAACTGTCGTGGCCAGTTATAAATTCGAAGATGTCTATCAGAGCGGGGTCGAGCGCCCCGAAAATGGCATGTTTCAACGGACACGCTGCGAAATCGCAATGACACATCACCACTTTTTCACCGAGTTTCTCATGTTTCGAATTGACGAACCTTTGCTACTTCTCAAAAAGTCCTCATTGAATGACCTCGACGTAGTTCGAATTTACTGAGATGCCGCGAGATATAAATGGGGCCAATCATCAATCCCGTTATGGAGCACCGTATATGGAAAAAATAGAAATCAAAGCGTATACAAGCCTACTAGTGCTGCCGATTAAGTATTCCGATTAAAATGCTCATTAGAACGCCTTCATTTACAATACAGTAAATTTTTATGTTCATGGAGCGCCAAAACTTACAAGTTAGATTCACAATTAGAAGCCTCAAGCCAATGCAAGATCAAATCATCCGTGGTTTTCATCATGAACTGATAGAAGAGTTAACGGAAAAAGCAGATCAAGATATGATGATATATGCTTACGAACAAATTAGTAATGCTCTCATCTCAATACTCCAAACTTTGTCAGAAAATGGGCCTAACAATAAAAGTCTCTTCTTTGATCCATTCTCCACATTTTTATGTGTTCCAGGTGGTGCAAATTGTCCTCTATAACTAAGAGTCAACATTCACGGTGCTGCTATGCACCACCAATATGTTCGTTAAGATAAAGTTACAGCGAGAAGAATCTCTTTGAAAAATGACGTCATATCATAGAAGAAATTATTAGTTGGGAGAAAATGATAGAATATTCCCGTTGAAGTGAGATGGAGTGCTTTCCGACCAAAAATGGTCATGATCGCCTTTCTATCCATACCATCATATTACGCGTTAGAACGCCACCTCAAGTCGACTAGTGGTCGGCTTTCTGTGATAATTCGATATGACGTGTATCATTCGATCATTCGTTATGTATCGTAATTAATATGTCACGAACACGGCGTCTCGCCTTGCGTCACTAACGTTGCACAACTTTTTTCGAGTGCTATCTTCACATTTGAAGAGTTTACGTGATAGCATCTACTGCGCTATTCGGTAATTTGGAATATTGAATTTGTCTGCGATTTAGTAAATATTGCATAGAGCAGTACGTTAAAGAGGTCTTTCTGAAGAATGATGCTCCTCAGGGATACCTATTCGACTTTGAAGTGCTGGCTTCCATTCGCAATGTGATTATGCCAACAGCCTCCACAGTCATTAGAGGCTTGTTGCAGGGCAATCTGCGATTTGTCCACGGAACACGGACTCTCCTCATTCTCAACGATAATTGCTTGTGTGCACAAACCACTCATCATAATACTCTGACAACCAACTCATTTCTCTTACATTCATGAAAGTTAGTAAGTTTGCTCTTTCGATGAAGATTCTCTTAGCTTTTGTTTTCGTTTGAGGTGTTCATACCATATAAGGCTTACTAAAGTCACTACGTGAGAGTTTTGTGGTCTTGTTTCATCACGCAACTATGGAGTGCAGTGAAGCTGTGTTGTTTTTCTCATAAGCAGCACTAATCAGTCTCTAGTTCACAATCTTCACTTTGCATTTAGCGATATAAAAGGGTTGATTTCGTAGAGGCCATATTGAGGAGGCGGGAATTATGCATTCGGCTCATAATCGCACCCGCGTGTGATTGGTTGCCGCTTACGATAATAACCAATATCGCGAGGCAAATATGACCGCCGCTCCGTCGGCCTCCTTATGAGTAAAAACTGGTTACGGTATCGAGCTAGCTATGGGTTCTTAGGCATTCACCACATAGTTCTAATACGAAATGTTGAAACAAGCGTTCTGCTAGGTTATTTTAGGCGTGAATATCGATTTCGCTAAGGCTTCGAGAGAGTCTTTTCCCGGATCAACTCGCTATCATCTTAAATGATCAACAGAATGATGAGCTCTTTTTTGGAACGGAGTCTATTATGGCGGCGGTTTTTTTGCGGCATTTTCCATTTTCTAGCTGCCATCAATGCACTCGTAATTGCGCAATGTTCTCAAGCTACATCAAGCCGAGCGAAATCTCTTCCACCCACAAATTACCGTGCGCCTTTTCAAGGGAACAGAACACCTGCACTAACGGTGCTAATCCTGTCATTCTTTTTCGAAGAAACCTCCATCATTCATTTCATAATTCGTTAGTGTAACAGCGTTGGTAGGTTACGTAGGGTAAAACTTGACGATTACTGTCAACTTCATATGCTGTCCTCCTAACACGTCTCAAAATACTTGTGAAATTTTCAATCGATTGACTGCTGGTTGCTATCGATTTATGTACTTTATTTGCTGGCAGCTTTGCCTCATTTCGTGATTAATCGCCTTGTCCACGAGACCTCATCTTTCTGCTGCCTGTTGCACACTCTCTCAGCAGCTTTGTGTCCTCCATCACCGCTGATTCTACTTATGATTAATTCGCTAGCTGGTCTATGGGAAGCAACTGCTTTCTACAGAGCTATTCCCGCCGACGATCATAACTTTTTATTACCTGCAGTGATTGTGCTGCAGTCTCTATAGTCCATCGACTCTCTTAGGCTGCCGACTCTCCCGCCACCTACTCCGTTGAAGCGCTGCCTCACCTTAATGGTGTTTAGGCGAAGCGGCCGCCGTATTATATTTTGTGTTGCGATGTTGGCGAATTATTAGTTGAGGCAACTGGTTGCCGAACCCATAAAATTTCGAAGAATGAGCGTTTTTGAGGCCGTCTCAATGTTGCGTTACCCTGGGACGGTGGTTTCGTTTGCCCTATTGCTTCTCATCATAGACCAGTATTCAGGATTTTTCGCGGCGTATACGGGACTTATTTCTTGAAGGGGACTCCAAAATGTTTTACATCTACTTGTCAGTCACTTGATTGCAAGATCTGAGATGAATTGGCGTGCACGATTCAGTTCGAATACACACAAGGCATGTAAATAGTTATGTATAGACGCATAGCGCCAGTGAATCCAACAAGTCAAGTAAGTACGTAGTAACTTTGAATCCTCATTTGACCCCATATATCTACCCACATGGTAGACAGCCTCATAAATAACAAACCTTAGTTCTTTATATATACCGACAGGTGACAGATTATATAAATATATATATGCATATATATGTGCATATATATATATATACATATATATATATATTAGTAAAGGTAAAAAGTTCTTCAAATCGTTCCTACGAATATTCAAGTCCACACTATTCAAAATAGGGTATAGAAAGCCAGAAAATGAAGCGTCACTCTTAGGCTTTGCTCTCGTCCCATTTATTCCACCTTCTTTAGAAGCTCATAAAATGGAACAAGGTGTACCGGTAGTGTTTCTTGACTATAATTCAATGATCTGCGATACCATAACAGTATAAAAAAGAAGTTATTTAACTTCATTTATGCATAGCTATAGCTAGTCTTTTTGATGAAAGTTAGTTGCACCTTCTCTAAATAATATTATTTTCAATTCCATGACAACATCTAATACTTTATGGCGCTGTACATTTAATGCAAAAATTCTGTATGACTTGTCAATGAAGTTCTTCGAGTTTCTTAGTCCAGTGCACTCATACATTTATGTGCCTGAGACAGACGAGGTGAACAATGTCCAAGTACCGTTTCCCATTAAGTAGAGACCAATACGGTAGCTGGAACGGTGGAATGTGTATGTGTATGTGTGTATGTTTAACAAAGCGATGATCAATCGTAAATGAATGCTTCGAAGGGAAACACGACGCTATCCGAACACCACACGAGTGAAAATTAATGCAGAAAAGCACGAGTAGTTCGGCAAATACACAGTGGGCGCTGGTCTCTTCCGCCCGTGCGTTTGAGTCTACAGATCGAGCGCTTACTGACTGCAGTGAGTCACAGCTTGTGAAGAAAATGAGTAAATAGACTGCTTATGTGACGCTTGATGCTCAGTTGGCACGGAGAGCTTCAAAGATTCATAGCTTCTACATTTTCAGTGCAATTCTTTGAGAGTTATTTTACTTTTATAAACAATCATGAAAATATATATTGTGTTGAAAGCGCGAATTGTGCGCTATTCTTCTCATTAAAGTGGGACAGAAGTCAGAAGGTTTCGTCTTGTTATGTAAAAACTCTATGGCAACAAGTCATTCAGTGTACTGAAGTGGTGAAACTTGTGTCTTCATAATGGAAACACTGTACAAGCAAAATGCGCACATTATGTTTTAGAATCAGCAAAATTATGGTTTCTATGCGAGCATTTTTTTTTTCGACAATAACAATCTAGTTTCCTTTTTTCAAGTTCTCTAATTAATATATTTTATATGGAAGTCGTTCTTAGCAATGAAAGTCATGTTATATCCGCAATAAACCTTCAGGTGGTAAATTTTTGAAGAAAATGACTGCAATTGTGGGCTATGTAATTAGAGATATGAAAGTGGTTGATACGAATAGAAGAGCATCATGTAAGAGACGACTGCTCCGTAAATCCAATTTATTTCAATCACATTCCTAAGCTGCGCACTGAGGATGAAAGTATTTGGAGAGGTGAATGTTATAGCATATCGTTCATTGAATTCGACTGGAGCATAAGATTTGTGGAATTTTTTGTGTTGGTGGCTAAGTTTTCTTTCCTCTTTAATCTAGCTCTCCACAGATATGATAAGTAAACAGTGGAAGCGTAACGAACTCTGTTCGCTTATGCATTGTGTTCAATATTTTTAGATTATGATATTGCGTGCTTTTAGGAGTCATCTACAAATAATGTTGTTCAGGAGCTGTTCTTCCTACCGAAATGGATGAAATCGACGACGGACAGACGGTTGATGCGTATCCAATCGACCTCTCCACTAAAAAATTCGACCACGTTCTGTTTGAGGATCAACGCTCAAAACTGTTCGATTCCCTCGCCACCTTAACCTCTTCTCAGAACGTAAATACTCAATCTATAATAATGATGGCCTTTAATCGCATATTACAAAAAGCGTATACTCAAGCTGGATTGAAAAGTGCTCTCTTCCTATGTTGGGGCAAACAGAAGACAAGTAACTGCGTGTTTCCAAAAAGAAAAGCACGAGAAAGTTCTACACCTACACTTGTATACTTAGTAATCCATAGTAGAGTCAACTGAATAGAGATATCATCCTTTTCCTTCTTTGAAGAAGAATGAATTCTTCTGTTATACTCTTTGCTTTGAAGAAGGATAAGACGTCTAAAAGTTGCCCTAATGAAGTTTGTATCGTCATTCTCATAATGTTAGCTTAATATTGAAAATAATTCAATTGACTGATATTGCCAAAAGTAAGGCGCAGTAGATTTCTTGAAAATACACTTTTCTCCTTTTTCTTTGCTCTCATTATGCCTAAGTTAATCCAAAGAAAAGTGAGCAGTATTAGCAAGTTAATCTTGGCACTCCAATAAAACAAAATCTGTAAAAAACAGGTAACTGAGATCTCACATCATTTCCAAGTTAGTCTAATCATGCATTGTATGGTGTTTTCACCTTAGCTAACCATCAATTCTTCGTTTCGGAATCCAAAGAATGAAACCATTCTATCTGATCAGAACCACAACAAACAGTAATTTGATGGTTCCGTTTCCCTATCCATTGGTTGCGATAAATAATGATTGCACGAAGCTTTGGTTCAAGTAATGATATGAGGACAAGAAAAATGGTCAATTAGATTGTACTTTATTTTCAAATGCTTCGAATCTCAAAAAAATATGCGATCAATCAGAATTGAGATAAAAAGAACTTGATAAAAGCAAACATCCACCGTTGCCCGACCAAATTTTTCCAGATCTTGTCCCTTTGCGCCCAATTAGCTGCACACCGTGAAACTTCACGCTCAGCTCCGTCAGAACCATCTACGGCTACGATGGAATCGTCGATGTCTTTACATTCGCCAACGTTCGAGTGCTCAGCAACTAATTGTAATCAGGTAGGTCTTTACACAAGGATTCACTGTTACCGTAGTAGAACGATTTTCTTGTATAGGAAAACCATCTATATCATCTGTTATGTCATTAATTATCGAGCAAGTTCAGCCTCACAAAGAGTTTGTTGTAATATCTCTCCAATGAGCTCTTCTTCATCGAAGAAGACGAATAACATCATATTTTTCGTATAATACTTCTTCAATTTGGTGAAATCTCAGAATATACATATGATAGCGCGTGCTTCTTTGAAGTGAAGATGGATGCGCTCACGAACTTCCTAGGGGGTTATGCCTAAACAGATAGTGGAGCTTTCCTGCGCACATTTAATTTTACATTTAAACATTTGGTAGTACCTTCATATGACAGATACAGAGTTTTCAAAATTGTGGCCTAGTCAGCACGCACAATTTTTGAATACGCAACCAGAGACATGCACGATAAGCTAATTTATCATATGTAGAGCCTGTCCAAGAACCTATATCTTATTTTGCGAAGCACCACTTAGCACAAGCGGCTCATGGTTACACATACGAATAGGTCCGCGAATGCAAGTGGATATGAATGATTTTGTCTGTTTCTTTTACATTTTACTTTTTTTCTATGCCAAAAACCAGGGAATGAAATCCAAGAGCGACTTTAGGCTTTGCATTTGTTAGAATTTCCATCATAGCCAATGCAGTCACGACACCAGTAAATATGAAGTCATCCAATCTTCAAACTTTTCTACTAGTATGGATATCTTGTAAATGCATTGAAATCCCAACTCGTAACACTAATTTTTCCACACTCTCCATGATTTATCAGGTTTTTTTTTTGAATACTAGTGAAGAAATGTCAATGAGTATTTTATATTTGATGCGCATCTTAACATTTGAGGAATATCAGCAAGCAATTCGTTGTCTTTGAAGAATTGACTTCTCTAAGACGTTCTTTGCACCGTTCCACGATTATGCTTTTGGTAGATTACTTATATCCAATTTCGTTTTTTATAAAACACGTTGGACACGTTTAGCGCAATGATCTGGTAAGAAGTGCTGTATGAGGCACATAAAGTCAATGGTTCAATCCCGCGTCCAAAACGATTGAAGCTTTCGATTTAGCCTTAGTTGGAAAATCTGTCCCAGACTCGTCAGGAAAGATAAAAACATTGATTTGACGTATTAGTAGGACGGTGCAGTTATATTATAATGTAAATCTGCGTTGAATCATCTGTAAAATGTTCAGCAGATTTGAATAAATTTGACATCTCGAAGGAATTGATCGATTTCGACTGCATCCTTTTTTGTATCTAAGTAACAAAAACGGTCTGGTGAACCTGAAATTAACTATTTAGCCTCGTCAAGAGGGTCAGACTGATTATTTGTCTTTTCGTTTCATAGTTCCCAATATAGATGGTGTTTAGTGGCAATTGGTTCAATGTTGCGTTCTTACCTTTTTGTGGCCTTAGAAGGTTTTTCTACGAGCTCTCTTCGCAAGTTATGGGCGTCGTTAGCAGCCGTTCAATAGAAAAGCAATAAAGCAATTCGCATCATGGGACAGCGCACGATAAATCGAAGGAAATCGCGCCACTAACAAAGGACGACGAGGACCCGCCAGCGAAGATGGACCGTAGCAGAACAAAAAAAAAAACATCAGGGCTTTATTCGAGTTCAACGAATGATATTGGTAATTCTTCAAACTGTGCTATCTTTTCTAGTTGTATAAATGCGTAGATTACGTGGTTATGAAGAGACTAAAATTAGTATTGTGACAAAAAAAGCCTTGAACAGCAATCTTAAGATTTACCGCCAGTGTTATTAGTCGAAATTAGCACCTAGTTAGTCTACGATTCGCACCAGTAGTTAGTAACTCTGGGCTTTTTCGGCGAGTCATAGTCATCGATTGCTGGTTTTTCGTTGACTCCAAGCCTTTCCCTACAAAATTCGAACGAGAAAAAGAGGAGCATTGTGCTGATGACGACGGTTGTGGATTTCTCAGATTCTCGAGCTTTACCTAGACCACGTTGATACTACTCCTCAACGGTAAAATACGTGGTCGAGCTTGACAGGATAGACAAGCTGTGGCCCATAATCATGTTCCCTCAAGTGGTAGCAAGTCAGGTGAATATGGATATAGCTGCCGAAGAGGTCACAATGGAAGATGTGGCTTGTCAAATCCATTGGTTTTCAAAATGCGTAGACTCTTTTGTTATGATATCGAAAAGTGATCAATGTACGTGAACACAGAATAATGGAATAATCCATTAACTTTTGCTATATTGGAATAAAAGTGATTGCGTTTATAAAGCAAATTTTGAAATCATCATAATTAGGCTCAAACACATCTTTATTGATCGGAACAGGAATCACTGCAATTAACACACTTTTGCAACCAGAAATAAGTTTGTTTATTCCTGTAGCAAAAAAATCGGTGTCGTAGCATCAGACTTCCTGGAAAGCATTTACATCTTGTTGGTTATAAAAACGTTTTCCTCGCCTGAAGTTGCAGAAACACTTGGAAAATTGATAGTCGATGGGCGCGAGGTTGAGGGAATATACAGGATGAGGCAAGACCTCGTAGCCCAATTCGTTAAACTTTCGTAGAGCTCTTTAAGCAACGTGTAGCTTGTCAGCTGGCTCTACTCAAATCGCAATCACTTTTTTACCATTTTTTTATCCCTCCAATTTGTTTCGAACAGCGAACGACCGTAGAATGGTCGACTTTGACCTCTTCTACAATATCTCGTGCAATCTTAAGAGGATCACCTTCGATGATTGCTCTAATTTCGTCGTTGTCAACTTGTCATAGCCGCCCTCTACGTTCCTCTTCAAGGCTTTTCCTCCTTTACGAAACTTTTGAACCACCACCGCGTTATACGTTCGTTAACAGTTCCTGGGCCAGATGCTTTGAAGATATTCTGAACTCGAGTAGAAAAACCGTCAAATTTGTTTTTTGTTTAACATCATTTCCATAGTTTAAAATAAATAAATAATAAGCAACAAGTAATATGTCATTAGCAACAAGGCTTAAAATGGAAAATGCGCATTGAAAATATCAAATGGCAAATTTCTGCAATGCATAAAGCGCAATTACGTTTGCTACAATCTAATGCAACAAACAACTTCTGGTTCCTTCATAGCGCAGCTTGGTACCTTGCCAGCTGACCTTGAAATCTTAATAATTGAACATTTGATATGCAGTAATTCAATACAGAGACAATTTACGATTTTCGGATATATAACTGAAGTCGTGATCGATTATTAAGTAAGATATATAATAAGGAAGAATAGCTCCTGTAAGATATCGATGTGAAGGATCGAGGAACACTAATGCGAACAACAAGTCTACGAAATGATCTGTTCCAATACCCCATTTGAGATGAGCAGTTCTATCGTTAGTTGATGAAACTGAATCTCATTGGATTGGGAGGTCTAAGCTGAAAACATATTACAATAAATTACATTACATAAAAAACGCATCGATTTTTCACGCATCAGCCTGTGAAATCTATATACTGTTAGATATAACAGGAAGATTTCGCAGTAGATGGAAAGCGACACAGCGTGAGCAGATCACTAATGTATATTTCGTAAATATGTCTACATACAAGCGCACGACCTCTCAAATCAGCTCATTAGAACGGGGTTTCTACTATTTTGACCTGACTATCATGTCAAGTTTTTACCTGTTGCACACCACCTAACTTAAAGATTTCTCAAGTGGGTGAGGACCACTGAAATTGCTACTGTTAGCCTTGAGTAGCTACTGCACCGCAGAAGAGTTCACTACTTCACAGAGTACCTCTAACAGTATCAATTTCAGTGTCTGTTCGACCCGGCGATTAAGATTCACAGGGTTTAAGATTTAAGATCATGTCAGTCAATCATAATTCTCAATGTGACGATATGTCGTTGACGTTTAAATTTCATTAAACAAAAATCTGTGTTCTGCTTTGTTGTTTTTTGCAACAATTATTATAAGTATCACAGTATATGTGCTGGGAGCTTTGTGTTCACTGCGCGATTTGGGCTCAGACTCCCTGTATCGGCAAATGTTCAGCTCTTTCGTAGATAATTTTTAGAGTTTAGATGAAGATAGATTTTGTTCATTCCTCTCTTGTGATGTTCGGTGGTTTGGATTAATATAATCTTTATTTGTTCAAATTTTCAACGGACTTGTCAACTGCTTATGCTGGATTAACCACCAGGGCGTAGAGGTTATTTCGTTTCATTAGTTCATGCGCGACCTTTGATATTTGTTTGCCAAGTTTATGAGCCTTTCTAGTACCTGTTTTTAATTTGCAACGAAATTGTTTTATTAGTTACTTTTTAGCACTTCATCAAAGATAAAAGGATAAAACTCTCAGAGTTGATCAATCCCCAAGGGATGCACCATGCATTCGTCTACAATTTTTAACTTCATTTGAGGTGATTGGATGCATATCTGGCCTTTAGACCACTCGCGATGGGTGTGATCCCCCTCCCCCCCGCTAAACCGAGTCAGTGCTGCTTATCCTCCCAGGGAAGTCTGAAACTAGTCTGGTAACAATTTACCGATCCCGGAGCCCGGAGGGATGGGTGGTTTGGTGCGCCATGTGCGCGAGATCGAACATTGACCTTGTGTGCGACGTAGAACATCTTTAACCGTTGCGCCCCAAGCGCTCTTCTAGTACTTCATACAAGGTGAAAATTTCAGATTTTGTTATATAGCGATGAATGGGAATTGCGTCTTGTTAGCTGTTTCCACTTCGAAATGCGTCATGACACAAAAGTCGCTGGTCGCGGTAGTCGTTTCTATGGAGCAGATCACAAATCCACAAGTTACAGGCTTCAAGAGCCACTCAGACACCCTAATAGTGGTAAAGATATGTGCAACGTTGCTGCTGTTTTAATGGATAGATTACTTACATCCCGGAAGTGGAAAAAACAAGTCACCAATTTGAGTACGGTTGCAAAGTGCTTCTTTTCTATTTCAACGCTCACTTAATGATTAAAATAGGATGTTCCTTTCTCTTTATAGAGTAACTCTGTTTTCATTCTATATGTGTTTAACAACTTAAGAGAATCTGTGTTTGACAGTGTGGATAGAATCTAAATGGTTATTGCTTGCCTGAGTTAATTTCCATTATTCGGTTTATGACGTCAGCAACTTATTTTTACTCTTTTATTTAGCCGTGCTAATATTATCAAATAAGTATCCATGGACTGGTGAGGGGTACATCCAGGTTATGGATCATGATATCCTTTAGTTTCGATAAGTCGTAGTGAGAAGATCACTGACAAGATTCTAAATCATTTTAAACGTTATTAGTCATAGCGCCCATACCAGTCACAGCACCGCATTGAAATCAGTATTGATTTTTAATCAGTAATCAGGTTAAACGTGTCGAACTGGTCTCTTGAGATCGTCGATCTATTATTCGATCCAGAAAATAGAAAGTAACACAAAAAGGACCCAAGGGGTTTCAGCATTTGTTCTGAAAAGCCATAAATACCGTACTTATGTACAGTATAACACATATGCCATACGTTATGGGACGAACTTCTAGCCTACCTTGCTTGATTTTTTATTTGCCATCGGAGAGCACCTGCAAACATTTCCTTTATGACTTAAATTGCCGGTCAGATACGGAATATTCACTAACCTTTAGTTCTTAGCGACAAAAAAATCTGTAGGGTTCTGAAGTAGCTAGAAGGGATTCCTAAGGGAGAACTTGAACACGACCTCGATATAGAAAATGATTTAAAGTATCATGCGTATATGTCAGTGAAATTCACCAATTCAGATGTTCTCGTCCCGAGGGGCTCTACTATGGCACATAATGGAAAGGCATTCAAGCGAGAAGCTACTCCGATGCAACAAATGTGGCATCCGCTTTGGAGATCGTGATCAAGTATGAATCTACTTATAGCTGGCCGAAAAGACAGTGTCCATTTTTGATTTTATTCTGACTTCAATGTGCACCAAAGGCGATTTAGCTTATTAATGTACATGTACTTATTGATTGAACATGACGTAGAAATAGATGATATTGTAGATCCGTGAGCACGAGTGTTCATCGATGATACCTCGACCATCGTCTGCTGGTTGTAGCCGTGCTTCTTGTTCTAGTCCAGACGCTGACCGCGGTTCTGTTCCTGCTATTGCCGGGCCTTCGTTCACTTTAGTAGAAAAGCCTCGTACTCCCCCACCACCGCCCGCCATATTTGGACAATTTTTCCCTCAAAGACCTCCCGGATTCCTCAATTCGACGTCACCAAATCTTTTCCCGATTTCGATAGCACCTCATTTCGCGATTCACAACACACCACCTCCACCACCGTGTAAGTTTAATGTCTCAATTACCTATTGTGATACAGGTTTGTCGAGTTAGTCATAAGTCAGAAAAATTTCAACTTGTTATATTAGTACAAAAACGATTAGTTAATCGAAAAAAATGTCTAATTACCCATTCGATCAAGCTCTTGGAAAAAACTTGATGCAATTCAGTTTTTATGCGATCACCTTTCGAACAGCGTCCCGACATTTTTGCACCGCGACCTGACATAGGTAGCACTGAAGATGACTGGGAGGCTTTGATGGAGGTGAGGAATCAAACTAATTTATTGCGATCTGAGCATATAGCACTCGTGAGCGAACATGATTCAAGAGTAAAAAATGACAATTGATGTGTCACATGGAAATGAAAAAACTAATGACAAGATTATTAGGGTTTCCAAATTTTTTAACAAATTCTTTAACAACTGCGTTAGAGACATAAGTGCTCTGATTTATTCCGAAAATGGTGTGGGATTTGATCGTGGCACTGTAAAATATAATTTCTGAAATATAGGTGCAGGCATGTGCCAAGCTCTCATAAGGTTGTGTTACAGCGTGAATAGATAGAGATTGCTTTAAAAATAGTTTTGTTTAGATTTCTACAAGTGATGAGGCAGAGAAAATTCGGGCGCTAGTGGGTGATAAGGCGATGCCAACGACTGATCCTAATCAATGTATCCTTTGCCGAAGGGTGCTGTCATGTAAAAGTGCCCTACAAATGCATTATCGTACTCATACGGGTGTGTTTGAATTGACAATTTGTCTTCGTTGCCTCCCACATAGGTTGACATGACCACTATGATTTTAAGTCACTTCAACTGTACAACTTAAGTGCGATGTACTCTCTCGTTCTGAGTAAAAATAAACCACGGTTGTACCGACTAGTTATTCACTGCAACTCCAACAATAACACAAAGGCGAAGATGATCACAAATTTCAGGTGAACGTCCATTCAAATGTAAAATATGTCAACGAGCATTCACGACAAAGGGAAATCTGAAGACACATATGGGTGTGCATCGAGCTAAGCACTCCTTCAGAGGTGTGCCAATCGGCTTGGGAGGGCCCATGGGTGGTCCGATGTGCTCGCCTTTGGGAGGAGTGGGTGGATTCCCACCGGGATTGCAGCAGACACAACAATGTCCGATTTGTCAGAAAAGGTACGAAAAACGGATGCTTACAAAATGCCTACTATTGACTTCTAGGAATTTTTGGCAGGGGCAAAAAAAAATTAATGGTGAAATAAGCAGGAGGTATATAAGAATTGCCACTAAAAAAGAAGCGAGGACATAATTCAGAGTGTCCAAGGGAAAGGAGATTACTATATATCGTCGCGTCACGTTGTATTGAATTTTCAGCACAAGGAGCACAAGTAAAAACTATTCTGTGGTTTCTTTCAACGTATAAGGCCAGAGAAGTTACTTATCTTTTTCCACGATTGAGAAGCGACATTATGAAGCTGTATTAACACACGAATTTCGAAATCCTCATTTGCTTAATATTAGAATGATTGTCCCTACGAATAATGGCTCCGCATAACTGCTATAAAAGTGGCACAATGCTGGACTGGCAAAATCATTGCCTTGGATTCTCATGAAACCCGCTCCAGATGTTCTTAGTTCACCTCACCAAAGGATGACCACAGTGATCCGAGCTGCAGTTCTGCGAAAATTCCTCTACGACTAAGGCGACTCTCGACATGAGTTTTTTTTATCTGAGCACGCAAATATAAATCTATTTATCCGCTATCTGGGGGATAGATTCTCCTATAAGTAACGGTTAAGAACAAATCATAGCCACAGTGAGGTGGGACTAGGGGGATTTAGCAGAAAAATCAAAGTAATAGAAAAGCTGATTTTTCTGAAGCTCAGATGAATTTTTAAAAATCGTAAACTGTACAACCCAGAGCTTAGTACTGACGTTTTCTGAAGGCAATTTCTCTTCAGATTCATGACATCTATGCAACTACAAAGTCACATCTCAGAGCACACACAAGCACTGACGGCGAGGCATCTTCCACCCCCACCGTCGTCCTCTAGCCCAAAACTCGTGCTGCCAGCGCGTCCAGGGTCAGTGATAGCTCATTTTTCAATTGTCGGAGACATAAGCTTGCTTTTTCACAGTTGCCCTTCAAGTGATTTTGGTGCTATGTTTGAAAATTAGTTCTCAATCAAATGGGGCTGCCAGTGAAAATACATTATCAAGAGACGAATAAATACGACAATAAAAATGATCAGGGCATTATTCCTATGTTTTCAGACCCTTTCCGCCTCCTTTTCCACCACTCTTTCCATTCTTCAATCCAACAGCACAAAATGACGGTAGAATACCATTCAATCTTGGTCACCTTCTAGGAAATCAATTAGATCAAAAGAAGGAAGCCGAAATGGAGACTGAAATCAAGGGAGAACCTAGGTCTGTTCAAAACTCAGAATTCTGTGAGCCTCCATAGATGTTAAAAGAATTTAACTATCGTTTTTAACTTGAACTAAGTTAAAATTTCATGTTTTGATTGACGCCTTGCGGATAACGAAAGGTACCGAATATGAATATGTTTTCGGCTCGTTGCTTTGTCCTTATCTCATATAACCAGAGAATACACTTTTCATACTTTAGATGATTTTTTTGAAAGCATCATCGTTGGTGCCAGATACTTTTTTGGATGGTTATGTTCTTCTAAAAATCATATGCGGGCAGTGTGCAGTAGACGATCGCTGTTTTCATTTCGGCATTAACGAGGAGTATTTATAAGTTGTTGCTAGGATTTCTTCATCAAGAACAAAAATAAACCTTGTGAAGGTGGACGATAAAGTGTCTAGAAAATGTGTTAGGAGTTTTTCCGAAGTACATGTTATCACAGACACGATAACACTTCATGCTAAGTAACATCACGATCTAGATCTAATATATGATTCCTAGAACGATGTTGTTTTAGGTTAGATGAAAGTCTAAAACTCACCACTATTTCTACTTTGGAACTGCCAAAAGCCGACATGTTGTCTATTTCGCCATCTGGCAGCAGCGAGGCGTCCGCTTCTACTGAACAAAATCATGACCAGTGAGTTTCCTTCACTAATCAAACATTAGGGAACTATAAGGCTGTGGTACTTGTAATAGACAACTGTTATTTAGCATTCAACATTAGTGGTTTGACGATACCTGGGTGACTAAACAGGTGATCAAACAACAGTATTGAAAGATTAGCAGCAAAGTGCCAGTCGCCACAGAATCACTCACTAAGCAATATTGTTCATATTCTTCCTCAATGGTAATGTATAATGAGAAAAATTCTGATTTTCTTGCCACGAAAATTTGCCAAGACGGCAGTTCTTCTTCAAAAGATCAATTTCTCAGTTATACTCAAGATTCGCTGAATGCAGTAGTCAACTCTGCGCGCATTTTTGCTCGGATAGGGATGTGAACGACTTTTCAATAAAGTTCCGCTACTTATCCAGATAGCTTGACGAAAAACTTCTGAGCAGGAATTTGTTTTGGACAGATCATAAAGCAAAAAATTCCTACCTTTCTCATTCGGAGAAATGTGCGCCGAAAGCATATGATCGTGTAGAGAAAATCGTGATATGTCGCAAATACCAAAAAATGAAAAAGTTTTTGCAAACGGAGAAAAGTTGTTAAATAAATAATGACAATCGAGAGTCTCTTGAACCACGCTATGCACAAACATTTCAACTGCAGCCTCGAAAAGGTGCGATTTTCATTACTTAAATAGAAATTTTTTCACCGTTTCAAAGATATATACTAGGTTTCTTCAATCAGTACTGTAGAAGAAAATTTACTTTATCGTGCTATAGATAATAACATTCAAATTCATTCTATATTGCTGAAAGCGTGCTATGAAGTTCAAGCAATTAGGCAATCATTTTTGTGTAGAACTCAATCATTTTTTCCCTTTTACACCACTGTATTTTTTTTTCCAAAAATCAGGTTTAGCTCGAAAATTATCGGGATTTGTGCTATCCAACGTCTATGAAAAGTTTAGCCTAAACTATCAACAGACTGTAGTCGAGCAAAAAAGGCGTGCTGAGATTAGCTGTGGTTTTTTTTCCGCTGCTACAGCCCACTTAGGTCCTTCTATAAAGCAAGTATATAATTGAAGTGGCCGTAATTAAGATATCGAGTTTTTGAAATTCGATTCCAAAGTAGCTCTGTGCAGCGAAAATCCTCGAGAATTTGGCGTGCATCCAAACGAATGCACGCCATTATCAGAAGGTTAACTCATGACATGAGGCACTCACGCTACAGCGTTGGTACTGCGGAGATGATCCTTAAAACCGTTATTTAAGCTTCACAAGCCTTTTTAAGGATGTGCCATTTCGTAAGCCATATAATATATCGATATTCCCAATTGAAAGGCCTACTGAGTCGGAGCTATTTACTGGATAGTAGGAAAAGTGATTTCAAAAAAACATTGTGAATTGTCCGGACGTTATGTGTTAAAGACACTTCGTAATAGTAGCATGGTTGCTTGTTTGACCCAATCCCGAAAGTCAAACAAGGGCCTCTTGATGTTAATATGGCAATACCAAGTTGCCCAGTTCCTCAACAACAAGTGGCTACCTGTGCTAAACAGCCGATATTGCTGTGTTAGAGGTATCTCAGTAGTTGAGCGAGCAACTCGGCTAGAAGAGACATTCATGAAGAAGACAGAACACTCAGTAACCGACCTAATTCACATGCACTGCGGAATGTTATTGTGGCTGACGTATGCCAGGCAACAACGATGAATCAAAGAAATGTTGAGACTGGCACAATATGCTAAGACTGTGAAGAGAGGTCGAACAAAAAATTGTCTGCACACGGCGCTCATATAATCACATTCTCAGCCACTTCCTAAGATTTGAAACACTTTTCTGTACTCTCATATGAATGAAACTTAGACTCAACACGATACATGTAAAACAAGAGTCCTAGTCTATTAGTAAAAAAGAGTATATTGGCTTTTCAGAAATTACTGAGCGAAGTACTTGTCTGTCATAAGGCAACAAATGAAGATTTGGTCCTTTTCTCTGGACGAGAACTTTTCGTAAGAATCTTAACGATCACTCGAAAACTCAAATCTTTGGCTACTGCTCTACGTGATCGTTTGTTGAAAAACTCTTCATAACGCTATAGTGAAAAGGAAGCATTTGTGTTTCACACGCGCATATTTCTCGCAGGACAAAAGTGTTCTCTGGAGGTATGAGTAACCATTCGAAAGGGCAAGTTTTGGCGATTCCAACGCTATGGTTGTGTTCTCGAGAGACCGTTCCAGTGCAGTGTAGCAATGGAAATAAGATTAAGGTTTACATATGCGGCGCATTTGCTTATCGACTAGTCTGTGTTGAGTGTGGACCGATAACACGCGATGTGATGGATAGGTCGCACAGACGTGATTCACATGTGGAGTGCAGTTTTTGTTATCTGATTTGGAATTTTTTCTCCGCTTTGAGAGAAACTCCGCATAAAGCGTATGATTCTGATAGAAGATTTCCACTACAAATTCACATGCTTATTTGCTTAGACTCAGACTGTTTAATAAGCCTTAAGTTTGATAGCAATTTTTTGGCAGCATAAAATGAAAATGTAAAGCCTGAGCTAACAATGCGATGGAGCAAAGTATCTTCTACCATTAAAATATAGGAAACCTGGAAATCTCTAGGAAACAGAAGAAAAATTTTTAGACAAATGACAAAATCCGCACGATAATTCGAAACATGCTTTCATTTTAAATGCTACAGCGTTATGGAAAGGTCTCCATATCTAGCATGAGCCAGAGACTTTAGCTTTCGAAGTATCTAACACTCTTATGAAAAGTCCTTGTCAGCGAAGGGAGTCTTATTTTCATTTGTCGCCATATAACAGACAACTACCAACAACGGCTACTGTAATGATGAAAACGATGAATTGAACTGGACGAATCTTCATCACATCACTTCTTCAGAGTTCCTCTTTTGTATACGTCTTAACCTACTCGTACATTACAGCAGTGAGAATGCCAACACCACGCGGTCGAAAGGCACTAGCACTAAAGATTTACGATAAAATTTTAGGTTGTAGAAAAAGTTTTGTCATATTTTCAAAACGCATGCAAAAAAAAATTATTTATTCACCAGTTATGCTCAAACAAAAGATAATCGAATAGTCGGAGCAGTCCCCTTCCACATCAAAACAATTCAGCAACAAATCATTGTTAACATTCAAACTCGTTAGCCAACATCCTACAATCATCTGTGGATTTTCTTCAATTCGATTGACGACTGCTTGGAGATCGACTTCTCGTGGAAGGTCCCTCTCTTAGATTGCCGGTCAATCGCTTTTCTTCTTCACGGAATGTCTTGAACTAACGCTGAGCTGTACGAGCATCGCAAATTTCGTCATCATAAGCCTTGCGGATTTGTCGATGAGCCTCAGAATCGTTGACACTTAGAGTGGAGAAGCAGACGGATTTCTTCCTTGGACAGTTCCATTTTTTAGGCCGTGCAGACAAATGATATATCGTTCGATACGCAAGAAAACGAACTTTCTGATGAGCTCAAATTCGCGCACAATACATATGTAGAAATCATTTTCTCAGGCAACACGATAGAATTTTTTTCACAACCTATTATCTCATTTGTCTAAGATGATAGATAGTAGAGCCTTTGTAGTTAATCAACCTTTTAACCCTTAAGAGACATTGTTAAAATGTTTCTTTGAATCGAACCTTTAAGGTTTCGTCGAAAGAATTGTTAAAATGTATTGAAAATGAGCTGTTATCCCAAGGCTGAAGCTTTTGTATTGAATAGTAGCGACTTTTAAGATGATTGAACATCCTTTTTCCAGAAATTCGTTTGTAGAAATTCTTGAATAACAACTTTTCATTGCATTAATACTTTCTTATAACTAAAAACTTGTTATGTAATTGCCAATGAAACCCGCTGGAAAGTTCAAACATCGAGCCGATTACACCGAAAGTATGACGTTATCTTCTCTTGTTTAGTAGAGCCTACGACTAGCTAGTTCTTTTTTTCACAAATCAAGCTTAGCAGCATTATCAGTATTTCTTGAGCTATTGAATGAAAACAAAAGCAGCCATAAAATGAGGAAAAAAAAATTGTTTAACAACATTTGGAAATGAACTCCTTTTTGCAAGGATGTCATTTTGTCATGTGAGCATGAAACGTTCTTCGTCACATGATTGTTCGTTCCACTAAAATCTTTTTTTGTTGCGATAAAGCACTTCCAACGTAAAACTTTACTTATAATTATCCATAAACCAGCTATGACGTCTAAGCGGCAGATAGTATTTTAGGCGTAAAATGTAATCTTCTTTTCGATCTTACAACGTTCTGTAATAACCTTTCAAAAAACCAGTTACAGCATCAAAATTATTGAGATTTCGGATGTCGAATAATTGAAGAAAGTTTGGTGAAGGGCCACATACAGCTCGACTCGAGCAGATAAAGCGAATTGAGTGTGAAACAGAACTTATTTCTGCTGCTACAACGTAATGTAAAGGCTTTCTCAAAAACCAAACACATTGCTGAAATCGTAAAGGTTTAAGCTTTCAAATGACTTAAATGTTTAAGAGGAATGATCTTATATATATATATATATATATATATATATATTATATATGAAATCAATGAAAAGGGATATATATGCATATACCAAATTTGTCTACCAGAACTGATTAATATTGTTCAACAGCACTATTAAAATATCAGCCGTCAGCCTGGACACATTTGTGGCATCTCTCAGGCAAGAAATCAATACCGTGCTCATATAGCTCGACATTCTTTGGTTCACAGTTGGCTGTCAATACTCGAGGCAAATTGTTGATGTTTCGGAACCTGCTTTTGCCCACGGAGTGCTCCAGCGACCAGAATCTGTTCGCCTGAGCACAAATCCCTAAATCTTTGTACGCTTGATGTTCTCAAGGGCTGTCTGTGCATCGCGTCCCAATTCGTATTCATAAAGCCACAAATTGCGATGAAGGCTTCGCTGAGCGGCCATGATGCGACAAGTATGGGCTTACACCAAGGAAAGCTCAAAAAATTTTGCATAAAGCGGCATTGATTTGCTGCTTATGTGATCAGTCTAATGGTGCATAGTTTGAATAGTCTTGCTAGGCAATTACAATTCCATCTGGTTAGTAAATTTGATGTTTATTGCTCTAGTGCCAAAACTTATGAGGAGACTTGAAATGTAATGTGTTTCACATAATGGCTTGCGATGGCCAGCTTATATACCAACTTAGTCTTCACCTCCTAAGTACCAGAAAGATGATGGTTTGGCTAGCTCAAATTATGGATTTAATGAGCAGCCAAGTTCACATTTACAAGACATTTCTATCGGCCTCACGACATGCTCTCCGATCTAACCGTTAAGATAACTTCAAGAAAGCCCTTGAAGTGATGATGTCGAACGACGAAATTTCGAAGTCTTTTAACATAGAACTACGATTACTAAGCTTCAGAAAAAGGGGAAAATTTATAGAGTTAGTAAAAGTCTCAAAAGTTGTGAATTCCAGCACTGATGGATCGTCCATGTGCCGCTCAGTTGAGTCAGATGCTGACGACCGTAAGGTACAACAACCTCAAGACTCCTGCACCGCCGTTGCGGTAGACAATACGGTATGCCATAGGTGTTCATGCTTAGGTTACTATCTAGTGATTAATTCTAAAAAAGAAATTTATTCCAGGTTGCTCTGGTCAATGCTCCCACGCGACCGGTAGATAATCCTCTAGAGGCGATGCAGAAGATGTGGGCGGAAACGGAGCCACCACCTCCTCGTCAGGTATAAGGAAGTAGTAGACAATTCATTAGAATAAGACTAGTGGAAAAAAAAGTTGGATATGTGCAATGATTTTACAAAAATACCTTATTATACTCTTATTTCGAGTGCTTTATTAAGACCACGCTCAAATTTCGATAGATCCTTTCATTATTATTTGAGCCAACTTGTCATGTGGTCTGGTAAGAGCTCTAAAAATATCTTACAAACGACACATTTTAGCATTCACTGTACAAATCCCAGGATGCACTTGATATGGTTTCGCGCATCGATTCTCAGTGAAGGTTTTTGAGCATCCCACATGTTAATTCGGATGCTACTCAAAATCTGCTCTCTTCTCATGAATATCGTGCAATGCTGGTTTAGTCGACTCTCGCTTGAATCTTATAGTAGGAGCTTAGAGCGTTCCATCTAGGGCTAGAGTGACTGGGTAATTCGCAGACGATTTTGGTCGGAAGGTTGAAAGACTCGGTAAGTTCAGTGTTTGGTTCAACTCATGATGTGCTCGTGATGAGCACCACCACTACCACTGTACTACCTGCCTCCTTATGCATGCATGATATATAACTTAAGAAATTGGAATGGTGGAAAGATCAACTGTCAGACAACAATGATGAATCTTAGGCCAGAAAAAAGTATTGAAAGCCTGCTTTTGAAGAGTATGAAGAATAAAGAAACCTCCTTTTTCATTCTCCATCTTTCGTTCTCGAACATATATTCTAAATCATACATTATGTGGATCAAAGTATGAGAATTTGTCAAAATAATGAGCATACAAGACCTTGGATAACTTTTAGCTACCGGTTCTATCCAAACATCAATGCGCTGTCTGCTTTAAGCACTTCAGTTCCAGCTCAGCTCTACAAATTCATATGAGGACTCATACAGGTATGAAATAGCCACTGTAAGCACTAGGAGTTGGACTTACATTTTCACTACAAGCTCAAACTTTGTTCTTAGTTTAGCAATTGGGCAAACGCCTCACTACCTCATGACATGAAAGATGAGAAATATTTTTGAAAACTTTCCTACAAATTATGCTTAGATACTTTACTTACATAACGTTTACCAATCTTATTAAGCTGTCAGAAATTCTTATGTAGCAAATCATAAAATACAGCACAAATCTTGCAAATCAAGTTTAGGAGATAAGCCGTTCAAATGTGAAATGTGCGGTAGGGCGTTTACGACACGAGGAAATCTAAAAGTTCACATGGGGACTCATATGTGGCAGCAAAGTCCGAATAGGAGAGGTAAGTGTAGCAGCATAAATTACTGGGTCGTCATCTCCTCTACTTATGTATTGAATTTAGTTTTGATAGGTCGTCGAATATTCGACGCAGGAGTGACTGCAGAGGAAAGTGGGCATCGTCCTGGATCGCTACCTGGTGGCGGAAGTCTTCCCATACCTCATCCTATGGGATTGTTCGCACCCACCGGTGTTGCCAATATGGAATTAATGATGATGCTATGGCGAACGGTGTGCTCTGTCTGCCAAAAAGTAGGATGGTACCCTCTACTGAAACTCGTTATCTATGATATGGTATTAAGAAGTCACAAAAAAGCTGATTAAAGAAAACTGCACGCTAATGATCTGAGAGAAGAATCAACAAGTTCCATATAAAAAGCTACAAGCATTTTTGTGGTGAACAGGAGTTGAAAGCATTTCTCATGCAAACCCTCGATAGGCGATAGCGCTTCGATGATTAGACACATTGGCCACTACGTCGGTATTATAATGATTTATGCGAGCCAATGATATCTCTCAACCGGTTCATGTTTGATTCAAAGAAACACTTTAGGACTATGACTAGCGTCTTGGTAATACGTCCTATTCAAACCAGCTCCAAAACCGTTCAAAATCTTGATCTTTCACAAGTGGTAGTCCGGATTTGTTGCGAATCTCTAATGGTGATGAACTCTCAACTTATTCTCATAATTCTACAAGCATTATCACCCAGCGTAATATCATATGTTCCCAATAGCTTTTACTACTGCGCTCTGAAAAAGCCTATCAGATATAGAGAACTGAGTAAAAATTCATTGACATATGAGTTTAATGATTCAAGATCATGTTAATTTCTTTAAGGTTTGTGCCTCACCCAGCGAACTCGAGCAACATTTGAAAGATCATTTGAGCGGTTCGATTTCGTCCAGGGAAAATAGCACCACTTCACAAACCATATCCTCATCCGATTAGGTGATCATGTTCATGGGTGTGCGCCTGTGTATGTGTGTGTGTGTTGTTTGCTTGTAATTTGTGTGTATGTGCATTTTTCTCTCAACAAATATGTATGCACACACTATTTTTCTGTTCACTCATTCTTTCAGTATTTTCTCGCGTTCACTGGCCTTTCTTCTTCAACCATGGTCTTCATAATTCAAAAATCTCCAGTCCCTTTCCCGGTAGCCCATTCTTGTCCTGCTACGTACTCAAACTCGTCCACTCCCGGTTTTCATGGTCTCCTCATTCACCCGTTGTATGCACTTCATATAGTGTTTTCTACATTTTCGAATCTCCTAACAGAATAACTGCACATTTGATTTAGTGTTTAAATATTATTTTAAAGTATTTAATTATTAGTACTTCTGTTGAATTTGTTCTCGACTATGTAATTATTTGTGTGATAATACAGCCAATCGATTCTGTTTGCCTATTGTACAATACCGACTATTTTCGAACTGTCTAAAGGTATGCAGAAGCTGTGGGATTCTGCAGACTGGTTGCAAGACCTGCTGAAGTCTGCTCGGCCGAACTGCAAGCTTTTCGTCGGCGATCTAATCCTATACACCCAGTCATGGCTCATATCTCATCAGGTGTACCTTCTTCGACAAAAATACACCACAATCTCCTTCCTCTGACTCGTTTCCGAATCTTATTTTTCCGTCACGCTTCGTGCAAAATGTTGTACACGTATTTTGTCTGTTATTTGAATGTTTGTTGGTTAAATCTGATATAAAATCGCTATGCTGCAAATAAGTAATATTGCTAAAATACCAGTGAAAATCTCGAGTCATTCATTAGAACTGAACGGGAAAGCGAGCTTGCAGATGAATGAGCTCACGAAAATAGAAGAGCTTTGAGGAATAAAACCTCCCATACCTTAGTCATCTTGCAAAACGCAACTCATGTTTTGAAACCATTTATTTGTAAGTTAGATTTTAACATATTCGATCGAATTGAAAGAACCGTTTTTTATAGAACAAGCAAATTGCAAGTAACTATGAAGGGTTTATGCGTAAGAAGTTTTCCTGAAAACAAAACATTGATAATAGCTGCTGTATTCGCCTTTCAAACGGGCATTCAAGATAGACCATCGCAAAAAGTTATTTACCTTTTTTTGGGCCATAAACATTCGTTCTTGTTGAGCTATGACTTCTTTATGAATTTTATGGTGTATCGTGACAGCGTCATCGTCCGTCTTAAGAAACTAATCTTGAATATCTATTAACTTGATAAGGCTGGAAGCTTACAAACAGTGTTGAAGGCGTCCTGGTATCGAATAAATTAGATTAATCCTTCCTTTCACTAAGTACGTCTCTGAGCACAACGTTGGGTTGTAGTTGTCAATTTCCTCCTATGCAACCATTTAGGCTATACCTTTACCCGTCATCGCGAAATCCTCGTTTTTGTATCTTTCGATTCGAGTGTTTTCTCGAGACCACAGCTCAAAGATTCAATATGCCTGATAATCTTTTCTTGAGCCACGCATGTGAGTGGTCTGTTAAGGAGGACTGACTTATAGAGCCCGATACACGTGTTTCGATCTTGCGATCTCGTCAGTCGGGCAGTCACCCTTTCTCATCTTTTGCTAATCTCTGTGGGTGCTCCAGTCCCCACACTAAGCGTTAGCGACGACGAACGTTTCACACTTTATGTCCTAAAACCCACCGAACACAGAGTGTTGTACACTCGATTGCTTTTGGCTGGTATATTCAAAATATCATATCTTTCGATTCGGTATCGGGCTGCATAAGTCAGCCCTCCTTACAGACCACTGACGTGCGTGGCTCAAGAAAAGATTATCAGGCATATTGAATCTTTGAGCTGTGGTCTTAAGAAAACACTCAAATCGAAAGATATGATATTGTCAATGTGTCAAAGCTGCACTATGTTCAAAAGTATCTCTGTCTGACTTTCAGTAACAGTTGGTACAATAATAGCAAAATTTCTTCGTAAGGCCAATTCGAAAAGACTTGGAATTTGGATGACAAACCTTAAAAATGCGAAGTAGATGGATTATAAGTGAGATAATGACGAAAATCACAATATAGGAGAGTTCGAATACTATGAACCAGTAGGGTTCGAGTACTTTACGCTCTGAAATGAATTGATTTAAGAAGATCAAAACTAATCCATTGAATCGACTGTTTCTAAAACCTTGTAATAAACATTCAAAATCAAATCCAAAAAAAGAATGTTTTTAGCCTAAAACGAGGTTGGTACGCCAGGGCCATACACCGGTGTTTCGGAGGTTCGTCCTCTTCGTCAGTGACCCCCGTCCCACATTAAGCCCTGCATTGTAGCAAGGAGGGAGGCGTATGTGGTATGTGGTGATGGCATAGTGTACAATACACTGGTCCATCACCACCAGTCGATGGTTTCGGCTGGTAGAGCAAAACGGTTTTAGGCTAAAAACATTCATTTTTTGGATTTGATTTTGAATGTTTATTACGAGGTTTTAGAAACAGTCGATTCAATGGATTAGTTTTGGTCTACCAGCCGAAACCATCGACTGATGGTGATGGACCAGTGTATTGTACGCTATGCCATCATATACAGCATACAACATTCTTGTATGCTTCGCTAATATCCAATAAATAATATCAATAACACCTCGGAATGGCTAAACATAATAAAATATTCATTTATTCAAACTACGCTGAGGTTAATAGATAGTCGGTCTTGGGGTTTATCGCAGAATGTCTGGTTTCTCCCGCAAGCATGTTACTTCAAGAATCCATCTTTGCTCCGGTGTTTTCGTCCTCTTTTCTCCCATTTCTCTTACTGATGGTTATGATCTTCGCTAATATTCAATAAATAACATCAATAACACCTCGGAACGGCTAAACAGAGGAAAATATTTATTTAAACCAGGCAATCATTTTTCAATAGATCCTTTCATTATTATTTGAGCCGACTTGTCATGTGGTCTGGTAAGGGCTCTTGTACAGCCCGATACAAGTGTTTCGTCCTCACAAACTCGTCAGCCGGGCAGAACCCGTCGTCTTTCAATCTTTATATAATCAGTTCTCTCGGGAGCGCTACACTCCTTATAGAGAGTCATCGGAGACGAACGTTTTACACTCTATGTCAAGTGTAATCTTCACCTAACACAAAGTGTTGCGCACTCGATTGCTCTTTGGCTGGCACTTTTGTCATAATTATACCTTTGTTTCAAGTGCTTTGTTTAGACCACGCGCAAATTTCATAGATCCTTTCATTACTATTTGAGCCAACTTGTCATGTGGTCCGGTAAGGGCTCTTGTACAGCCCGATACACGTGTTTCGTCATTACAGACTCGTCAGCTGGACAGAACCTGTCGTCTTTCGATCTTTTTGCCTTTCTCTTCCTCTTCGATCTTTCGAGCTGACGAGTCTGTAAAGACGAAACACGTGTATCGGGCTGTACAAGAGCCCTTACCAGACCACATGACAAGTTGGCTCAAATAATAATGAAAGGATCTATTGAAATTTGCGCGTGGTCTAAACGAAGCACTCGAAAAAAAAATAAAGGTATAATTACTCATTTTTCAGTTTCGTGGTAGAGTTCATTAACTGAATCAAAATAATCATCAAGGCTGATCAATGGTTTCATGGAGCATTTCTGCGAATGATCGAATAAGCCGTTCGCTCAAAAAATGAAAAATCCATTGTGGATGAGTGCATGGTAAATGTGCACATAAAGATGCTCCGTTGATCTATGACTAAGTTTTACTAATATATCGTTTTTCCTGCCACACACTGTGTTTTGAAGATTGGTCGGATTATGTTAAGACTCACGGCGTTGATGAATCCTTGAGAGATACTTTATGTGTTTGAATCCATCGAGTGTCGTAAGAGGTGATTGATTGCATCTATGGTTTATTAAACGACTCACGGCAGACAATTTCGAAAGGATAAAAGATTTCGTGAGTAATGGGAATGTGATCAAAAAGAGGGTCACTGATTGTTGAATTGACAAAGGAAACATATTTATTTTCTCTTCATTTTTTGAGAAGTAACTCGAAAATGGCTTGTCTTGTAGAAATACTTGATACGTTGCTAAGCAGCGATGTAACATTGCGAAAGTCCTCTGGTGCTACCTCACAGACAAAACTTTCTCAGGCCGATCATCAGCGGAGGTTAGTCTTGGATCTACTACGAGAACAAGACGTACCACGCTTACTGGTTGTTTTGTGGTAATGAACCTCGACCTCAACCAGAGCTCAGGTTCCATGCTTGGAAAATCATGTTCTCGGTTTCTGCGAGTGGCAGGGCATGCTGCTTAGGGAATTGCTCGACAACAAGCAGACAATCAATGCTGATTTTGAAGCTTTGGAAGTGACCACAGCAGTGTAATAGAAGCGTCCGAAACGACTCATTGTTGCCCTTCTCCAGGATAATGCTCGACCCGACACATTGCAAGTCGTAGCGCTACATTTTAAAGAAACTAGGATGGACCTCGGCACCGCATCCGCAGTATAGCCCTGATATTGCTCCATCGGATTATCATTTTCCGCCCCCTGAAGCAGCAACTGCGCAAAAAGACATTCGAAAACTACAGCCAGCTTGAGATAACATCATCAACTTTTTGATCGCCAGCCTCATTTTGTTGCTGAATTGTATAAGCAATAACCGAGTAACGAGAGTGTCGAAATGCAAAAGAAGCTATGGGACAACCAAATATTTTGATGAATACGTACGGGACCGCACAAATTGGACTATCAATTTTGAACCGAGAAATAACGGAAGCTCCTAAGCTCACCTACCTTTGTCACATTGACCCATTCCTCATTTAAATTTCGGTAAGCTTCCTATAGCTCTTTTTAGAGAATGGTCGATTAAGGGAAACTTCTTGAGAGTGTTTTCGCGTAATTTCAAGATCTAACTAACTACGAATGCTTACAATTTTCCTAACTTTATCTTTAAAAGATAGTAAGGTTGATTTTGATTCTTTTCAACTATTATGAAACCGCGTTTATAATCATTTGTGTAACTCAAAGAATTTCATGTTCTCCCTTGACGAAAGTGAAGGAGATTGTGTAAGTGCGAGTACAACATATATTATATCATGTAGGGGATGCACAGGTTAACGGACTGTCGAAACAGGCAGATACTTTGTGCTTGCAGAAAATAACATCTAGATAGCAAATTTGAAACTCGGCAAAAAACTCTTCTAAGGCTTACATAGGGGACAAAAGCGCAACAATAATGATTTTGAAGTGACTGTCATAAATCTAACGCAGGAGTCAAAGCATCAACGTGCAAGACTCTTGGAGCTTTTGGATAAACGTTGGAAATCCAATAGTGAATCAGAAGGATGAATGCGCCAATGTCACATAAGACAACACCTTTCCTCCGCTTTACATTTTAACTTGACTTGGGTGCTGTATAACGAGCATCGATAATTCACCGAACTCGTGAATAGCCAGATACGTCCAGGCTCTGAAGAGGCGAATTCATCAAAACGCTGATTACCAACCTCGCGTCGACTAAGCAAGTCTTCACGATTTCGTACACTAGTTATTAGAACCGAGCTATATATGTCAGAGGTGAACTCATTCGCAAAAACTGCTTTTGTATATTCTTATATAGAAATTCGTTCTTCCTGCTCGGTACAGCACGTCAAAGTACCGTGTACGTGAACTCAAAGATTAGCACAGAAAATCGCACATGACTGCATATAACAATGAGTTGTTCGTTAAAAAAAAGAATAAAGAACTTATTCCTATAATTGTTATGCCAATATCTTATCAGAATAAGTTAGTCTACTTCTCGGCATTTGATGACCAAAAATGAATTCATCATGACAGTCGACATCTTGTGCACCTGTTGGACAGTGACAACGCACTAGAACACTTCACAAGATTAGATTTTCATCAGCGAAAGCTCGTGATAACTGTTGCACACTTGGCTCATAGGATCACTTAGTATAAATTGATTGGTCCAAATGCAGACATTGTAGCTAAAGATTTCAGAAATCATCAAAATGCCTAGAAATTTCCAATAATTGCGACCGCTAACGATCAGTTGGAAAGAACGATGTCGTCTCGTCGACCACATATACATAAACAGCGTAAAATCTTCGAAGAAAATAGTGATGTACAAATCCTCTTCGTCCAACATATTCATCATGTCCCTTGCCAGCCGACAGCTCTAGTCTTTGAAAAACAATTGTTATTAGAAAAGCCCCCAAAATAATGACTTCCAGAAGCTCAGAGTTTTACTATTACAGAGCGCTGTGCTTCTACCATGCTACCATTAATGTAGCGATTCCTTAGAAGAAACATATATTTTTCTTCTCATCCTTCGCAATTTTTTAACCATTAATTCTGTTGCACAGAGCTTCCTGCTGTGTTTCTATAATCACCCGCTTGCTTATTCGGTTCAACTGCGATTTTGCGAGGTGCGTTGAACTTCGCCTGAGAAGAGTTTTCCTCTGCACTTCGAACTGCGCAGATTGTTTTCGAAATGTCAAACTTCCATGAATCTGCCAATATTGATTGACCGCAACTTTGAGGCGCTACAATGAGTTATGGTTTTATATTGGAATGATTAGGTAAAGACGAAATAAACCAACACGGGTTGTGCAACACTCTTAAATACCAACAGCAATATGTTTCTATGATGAAACGTGGTAAATTATAGCAAGTAATAGCATAGGTATTTACTGTGCTTACTTGTGACTCAATAAAATGAAATAATTTTTCCCAAGTTCGTTATGTTCTCAACCTTCCAAGTCCTTAATTTATCAAAATATTTATAAGAAATTGTTTGAAAACGAGAAATTTTGTAAAAAACGTAGATCTAAGCGTCGTCCAGCGTGGCAGCTATGCGAAATTTGACATGTGCACTGAAGAGTCAAAGAGAGACTAGTAGGGCTGTAAGTCAAAAATCCGATTTCTCTTCTAAACAACCTTGTTCATTTACTCAATAGAAAGAAAGAGGAGTAAGAGAGGTGAAGAGTCAAAGAAAACTTGATAGGCGGTCTTACCGAAGAGACTTTACTTTATCGTTAGAGACAAAAGCTCAGCTCTTCTAAAAGCTTGATATTCGTATAAAATGAAAATATTCAAAGAATAGTTGAAGAACAAATTCGAAATTCTTAGACAAAAGGGGTCTAGCGCATGTCTAGCGTTCTGTGATGAATGAAATCTGGGATGTTCAATACTTCGCAGCTCTCATTATGAGCTTGGATGAGAGAATTTTATTATGAGCTAGAAAAAAAACTTTGATAAAGCGGGACTTCATGTGATAGAAGCAAAGCAAAATGTGATATGTTGGCAAAGATACATACAAAAAAGAAAAATAGAAAAATAGAACAAACCTTCGCTGGAAGAGTCGGACATCTACCGCCTGGATGAGTAGTAGCAGACTAAAATGAATAAAGTCAAGTCTCACTGCTTCATAAACAACTCACAATTAGCATATGTTTATGACAACAGTGTAAATTGTCGCTATCAGTCTACAACTACTCTCTGAGTGCAGCACGTATGCACATCGTGACTCGGCGATCTGTCGGCCAACTAATCACAGCGTGTGACCATCGCACCAAAATTATTTATCATTTGGTAATCAGTATTCAATTAAGATGCAGTGAACTAGTTTCATGAGATCTACGTTCTACTCTTCGGATTCACAGAGTGGAAAGAGTGCTTAAGAGTGCGTGAAGGGCTTGCCAGATGGCATTAAAAGGGGAAAATTTAAAGGCCGAGTGCATCCGAGTTTACATTCACCGCATTCAGACGGTTGAGTCATAACTTGAGAAAAAAGTGTTCGTTGCTCACGGTTCATCTCGGAGAACGGCTGGGGAACAATCTAAATAACAAAAACTTAGAAAGACTCGCACTCGCATTAATTCTCGTACACTAAAATGCCATGTATCATCCTTAGAGAAAACGGATAGCATGCAAAATAAAGTTTACACTCCTAGATTTTATAGAACGAGTAGCTGTTTCGTTGGCTTTTCAGATACATAACGGCGACCATTGAAGAATATGAAACTAAATTCGAGTGTTTAGTCGTAACTCGTTACACTTGATATGTAATATAGTCCTATAGCGCAATTAGTGCAGTGGTAGAGATGTTAATACGTGCATGGTTTTGGATCGACCGCACCACGTCATCGAAACTTGCCTTTTCTCCAGTGTCGGAGAACTGGCAATAAACATTGGGAAAATCCTAACAATCTACGATTGATAGCCATTTCTTGTCTTGAAAAGACCCGAAAACGTTCCAACGTGGTTATTGACTTACGAGGAAAACTGATTCGATCAGCGTTCAGCGGTGCTTATAAAGAAGATATAAACCCTTTGTCAACAGCCGAACTGACACACATCTGGTGAAGCTCGTGAACGGTAAGTGAGTCGAATGGAAGAAGTGCTGGGATTTTTATAATATATGTGGGTCGCGTAAGGTTGAGAATTGTATTAATACTACTTCAGAACCGAATTTATCCAACCAACTCATGCTTTGAATCGTCTTGCCCCTGGCTATACAAATGATAACAAATGAAATGAAAGAAAAATTCAAAGAATCCGTGCCTAAAAACCAGCCCCAAGGTGAAAATTGGCTATTATGGAAGTAATTGGGCGAGAATGTACTCTTTAAGACAATTTAGTACGCATAAACGTGAACACGAAGATAGTATTCGAGTATGTTTCTCATGCATCCAGCTCTTTAACTCTTTGAGGACGGCGTGAACGTTTCTGATGTCCGACTTTCTGAGGTCTTTCTCGCTGAGCAGAGCTTCCTTGTTACTATCTTAATAGTCATTCGTAAGCTTAAATCTATGAGATTCCAACATTGTGCTTGGTTTCTGAAAGCGCCTTCTTAGTGCGCAGTAGCAACAAATGCTTTGCTTGTTCGGCTGTTTGTCAATCGCTCTTTCATTAAACTATAGTAAAACTCATTCGATAGCACAAATCTCGCCAACTCCGAAGTTAAACTTGGTTTTCGAAAAGGTCTTCACGGTGTGTTGTAAGAGCTAAAGAAAAAATACGTTTCACACACGTAGTTTTCTTCACACATAAGAGTCATAAATGCACAAAAAGTGAATGAGCGTCTACAGAAAATTATGTAGCATCGGAGTATAACAAAAACTTGAAGTTTAGTTGAAATTAAGAGAAGGTCTTTGTTAAACAACAAACACTGTGCGCTGCTTGCAAAAATCTATCTTTCTACAGCCTTCCTTGAACGGTCCAAGGTTTCTTTGAGATTGATCACCCAGCTAATTCAACCAACTATGAGGAACAGGTTAGATGAGTGCCAACAATTATGCTCTAAGGCGTACGTAGATAAAGGAGGCTCAGCTCCATTTCTGTTGCGCCTACTTCACTTACGTATCCTGAATACAAATAATCCCAGTGATTTTGGTTAGGTTATGGAAGATCTTAAATGTCTTTCTCCAACAACGACGCCTTCTTCCGAAAATCATATCATTATCATTATCGCTACAGATTTGAAAAATTTGAGTACACATTGAAAGTGGCAGAATTTTTACACATTTATGTACAATTGGACATAATCAACGCTTTACAACAGTTATATTAACTAAGCTACATTTCTTCAATTTCAATGTTATAGCGAAGCTGCTTGGCTGAAAACCATGAGTAGTAGTTGTCGAACTCGATTATATCTAAAAACAAAACTATTCTATGACTAGTTGGATATTTTTACACCAAGAAATAAGAATAAACGTAGCTACAACGACATTATTACATCAAGTCTCATATATTAGGAACAAAACCAACAGTTCCCCGCTTTCTCGGCGACATAGTGCCCAGAAATCGGAACATTTGTGCATTCGAGGCGGATGTACGGATAGACAACTTCCATTTCCGTCAAGTTGTTCGCCTAGAATTATTCTCAATTAAATTTCAACACATTACACAGCATCATTCACGTACCGTTTCATATGTGAAAAGGAAAATGAAATGATCAATGGAAAAGGAGGCATGATTATAATTTCAAGAATAGCAGGTCAATAAGTAACAGTCCTATAAATGAGATCGAATGTGACCATAACTAACAAGAAACACGAATGGTCAGTCACACTGCCAAAACAAAAGCTGAGTAAATAAAATTCTCTCCACCTTTACAAAAGTGATGAAAATACCTTTAAATTTCACTGTTTTTATAGACTTCACTAGAAACATATAACCTGATAACATATCTTGGGCTTATCGTCAGCTCTGTTATGACCCCTATTCAATGCTATACACGTGTTCTGACACTGCAGCCTCATCAATAGCAGGGTGTCTTTCGGATCACGCGATTTCTTGCAGGGTGATACACCCCCTACACCTAAAGGAATTCAAGCCATATTATTTACAAAATCATCGCATTTCAAATGATAGATGCTGGATTGCCTGAACCGATAGGCACCGTGCTACTAATGAGGCTGCATTGCCGAAACACGTGTTTAGAACTGTATAAATGCCATAAGAGACATGATAGGCTCAAGATATGTTATCAGATAACTTTCTTTTAAGCGACATCTATAAATACAGTCGAATGTAAAGGTACCACCCATGAGCGATCGTCTGTTGACTACTACAATGTCGGGGAATTTTATCAACTGACATGCGGTGACTTTATTCGGCGTTGATTCCTTTGCATGTAGGGGTCTATCCCCCTGCAAGAGACTGACTGAACCTAAAGGCACCGTGCTTCTGATGAGGCTGCAATGCCGAAACACGTGTCTAGCACTGTATAAGTTGCCATAACAGGCCTAATGATAGGCTCAAGATAGGTTATCAGATTTCATAGCGGTGAAAATGTTCTCCAAGAGATTTAGCTACATAGAATGGTATTAAGCCTCTTACCACCAAGCAAGTGGGTCTTCTGAAAAACGGATTCAAGATCACCCACATTCGAATGTTCCGAAAGGCTAGAGATAAAGCTCAAAGTATACGTCTTTTTTCTGAATATTTACATAATTTCAGACTCTTTGATAGTAGGTTTCGAGTATGCACCAAGTTATACAAAGAGCTAAGGTCTGAGAGACTCAAGAAAGCTCTAACTCAAATAAAAATTGATTGAACACAACAAACGATGATTGATCCGCAGTATAACCCAACATAAGGATGATTAAGAATTTCATGAATCCTTTCGATGAACTGGGAATTCCATTTATAATTGTATCCAACCGCATCCAGCTTTTCTTTGGCCACATCCCTCCTTTCAAAAAACGGTCGACGTCACAAAGCGCTATTCCACAATCTCAACAGCTTTCATTCAAACCTAATTACACCACGAAGAAACTCTTTCAAAGTTGAGAAAAAGAAACAGACGAGGTGCAAAAAATTACCAATCAGTACGAATGATTTACATCCGTTGCTAAATGATATTAAGCCGTAGCTGGGAAGTTTCATTCCGCAGCCATATGGTACATAAAAGTTTAAACGTAGATGCAAATTGTATTTACTCAGAGGAGCATGTGGATTCACTGGATAGGATCCCGACAACCCCGTGAATATTGAGGAAGTAACAAGTGTGCCTAATTGGAAGTTGAACTTATAAGAATATGTTAAGCGATGACGTTTGAAATGCAAGCTACACACTATCCAATGGCCATTACTGGAGATCTTATCGCTCAGTAGACCATCTGAGAGTCTTCATCTTGAAAATCACAGATTGCGATTGCCCGAGCAGGCTGAATCCAAGTTTATTATGGTAGACATAATGCAGCCATCCTGCCTAATATTTGTGTCGAAATTTCATCTCAAAGAACACATCCGATTTATTTGAGAGAAAAGCAGTTACATAAGATCTGAATAATAAATCAGTCCACATAGTTATATCAAGTCCTGACCGTATAATAACCCCGCGATTGGATTTTCAGCGTTTTACAAGACACCGTCACTGCAAAGAGAAGATTTCCATAAAGTGATGTCATCTGAATTTTCCTCTAGTGAAGACGCCATGCGAAAGCTAAGTGAGATAGTGCGGAAACGAACCTTAACGGGCGAGTTATACTATCATCGCTTTGAACTATCACCACTTTGATAACCTCAAACGATTCTACCTTCGCTTTCGAATTTGCATCAGCCAAAAATCAATTTCGTATCAATCAAAAATCCACTTGAGCAGAATGGAATACCGATCGAAGTCATTGCGTGTATTACCTCCAACGTGATGTTAGCGGTATCCCGAAGAAAGGAATTTCGAAATTGCGAGAAAGTAAGAAAGGTGTAGCGGGGAAGGTTTCTACCTAAGTCAATGAAGATTAGAGTGGCTTCTGTATAGACACGTGATACATCTTGATGAGATCTTGTGGACATGAGCCACTTGTGACTGGTTCTCAAAAATATCCGATGCACGACAGGTAAAAACCAGAAGACAATCATACTTCTAAACGGAAGATTAGACAAAAATTATGACACCCTTTACATTGACTGAGTGAACGTGAACAAAGATAGCACTCTGTCGAAAAAATCAAGACCTAACTGCCATGAATAGGATTTACTGCTCGCTAAACAGGTGAAACGTTAGTGTAGGTAAAGTTGTGAAAACACGGAATTTCTGATCTATGCACATTTCAACTAAAGAGAACATGTTTGTCCTCAAAATGGATTGGTCCATGAGGAACACAGAATATGTTATCAACATACAATAGCAGTTGTTTATGGGAACACATTTAAGAAACGCTAGCAAATTAACACATAGAGGACCACCTTTTATTATTCACCGTTAACTTCCACTATTTGAAAAAAGATTTTATTCTTCTATTAACTGCTTTCTCTACGATAACTACGCCATTACTTCACACCACTGCTAGACAAGAAGCATAATGAACGACTTTTTTCGTCAACGTTCTGATTCCGAATAGAAGCTCAGTAGGTGATACAACTGCCATAGCACGCAAAATCTATGCCTAGTGCGCAGGAGACCACAACCTTTATGCACACTTGTTTGAATATATACGACTCAAAGCCTGCGGAAGGACTGAGTATTGCATTAGTTCACGTCGGAGTAGAACATTGGTTGACCTGTCCAAAAATTTTAATTTTGTCGACATGATAGCAACGAATTTTGTAAAATTGTGAGAATGAATCAGGAACCATAACAAACACAGGACCGAAGTAATAAGAATGGGCTAAAGGATAAAGGTTAAAGCTCTCGGCGTTGATCAATCCCTGAGGGATGCGCCATGCATTTGCTACAATGACTCGCGATGGCCTCCTGCTGAATCGAGTCAGTGCTGCCTATCCTCCCAGGCAAGTCTGAGACCTGTCTGGTATCAATTCACCGACTACAGAGGGATGAATGGCTTATTGAGCTATGAACGCGAGATGGCTTCTCACTTCTCTCTTTTGCCTGTGAGAAAGGAACGTGAAATATAACATGTGAAATTGATTCTAACAAAGGGATCAAGATCAAGGTATGAATGGAGCGTTAACCAAAGAAATCCAAATCATTAGCTAAAGGTCGACAGCAACTTGACAGAAGGTTCAAACCATATCCGCAATGCTAATTGTTTCTTGAAGTTTTAACACTAGTGCGAAAAAAACCCGGGCAGGTCATATTTTCTTGCAGTAATTTATCATTTATTGCACAATGGATGAATGTCACTTCAATAGAAAACGACTAAAAGATCGCTGAGGATCGATGTGATGTTGTAAGCTGGAGCGTAACAACCACTGAATAGTATTACAGTAAGAATAGACTTAATTAACTGTCTAGAAAAAAGGACTCCTAGAAGAGAAGTAAATCCAAACTTTTGGCGCAATCAATTACTACCTGGTTTAGCTCGACGGATGGAGATCATAGTCGATCATTGAACTTCAGTCTTGATCAAAATATCTCTAAAGGTGGGTTTGGATGACGAAGCGGGGAGGGGATATCGAAGTCGCTAGTAGGGACGTTATTAGTACGTGCTGCTCCACTCCTTCAATTACGAAATTACGTGGAAACTCGTTAGCTAAGTTATCTTTGAGAATGTAAACGAATTCGATATTTTCAACATTCTACGGCGTATATGAAGAGGATAAAATTACCAACAGGTACTCGAAACGGCCCGACAAATGTTGGATGACTTTCGAACCGATGAATGCAAAAATACAAATCGAGAGCAAGAAGCGCTGGAAATCACAGAATATGAAATAAGTGGTTATCTAAAACTGAAAATAATAAAGATGGCTCATGTGGCGCAGTGGTTGGAGGTGCTCTGCATTGCACATGACGCCGATGGGTTGATCTCGCGCCAATGGTCCATTAAGCCACTCATGCCTTCAGGGTCGGTAAATGGGTACCGAATTGGTCGCAGACTTGTCTGAGAGGATGAACAGCACTGACTTGATACAACGGGAGGCTAGCGCGAGTTATTGTAAGGGCCAGGTATACATTCAATCACCTCAAACAAAGTTAAAAATTGAAGGCGAATGCATGGCGCATCCCTCAGGGATTGGTCAACGCCGGGAGCTTTATTCTTGACGCTTTGATGACGATGGTTTCTTCTCATTTGGTACATACCTGAAATGACGGATCGAAATGGATAGCAAAGCCAATGTCATCATCATCCGTCATATATTGCCAGCTGAAAAAATTCAATCGTTTCATGCGTTTCATTGGAATTTTCTTTCTTTTCAGGATCTTTTTTCCTCATCATTTCCCTTAATGTCTTCTGACGTCGATAGTAGCATCATTTGGAACAATCTTACATATGTTTACAACTTAGCAACTCTCTGTATTTCGAATTTTCCTAAGGAGCACTGAAATTAGTGAAGTGGAGATACCTAACTGGTTACCAGAAAATAGTTCTTGAAATATTATACCTTTGCTTTGAGTGCTTTATTAAGACCACGCTCATTTCAATAAATCCTTTCATTATTATTTGAGCCAACATGTCATGTGGTATTTTTATCATATTATACCTTTCCTTCGAGTGCTTTATCAAATTTCAATAAATCTTTTCGTTATTATTTGAGTCAACCTAAATAAATACCAGCCAGCTAGAAATCAAGTGCGAAAACACTTTGTCTTAGGTGGAAATTTCGCTTGAGATAGAGTGTAAAATGTGCGTCTTCGATAACTCTATGTAAGGGAGCAGAGCTCCCGAGAGAACTGACTTCAAAAATATCGAAAGACAACGGGTTCTGCCCGACTGACGAGTCTGTAAAGACGAAACACATGTATCGGGCTGTACAAGAGCCCTTACCAGACCACATGGCATGTTGGCTCAAATAATAATGAAAGGAAAGTTCTTGAAATATTGTGAAGTGTACCAAATTTTGCTCTTCTCCTTGATTCGAATTGAAATTAGGTGCTTATCTCCTGCGTACACCGTCGTCAACTGGTCGTAATCCGGCATCGCCTTCTTTGGATCAACGTAATAATCGGACGGAACTGGACCCATGCCATATCTGAAAAACGGCAATTTTAGTAACTTCTGATGGCACAAGATGCAGTGCCTCGGTAAGATCGATGTGTGATCAACATCTTCCGTAGCTTTAAGACAATCATAGTCAGTGTTCATTATCTTTATATTAATCTTTGAGCACGGTATAATGAGTGTAGCGCAGTAGTTAGAGGCGCTACCAAATACAAAGATAATCAGTTATTTCAACTCTCCAAGGTTATCCAGCGTTCCGTACCTCCGCGTTAGGCAGATTGGTAGTGGACTTATCTGCGAGTACAGTAGCACTGCTTGGTACGTCGGATTGGCTTCGCAAGTCACTGTATACGACGTATGTACATTTATCATCTCAAACGATGTGTAGAAGCCGAATACATGACGCATCCCTCATGGATGATCAACGCTGAGAGAGATAGAGAGACTGAGCTTTTGATAAGTATGGATGCAACAATTCAATGTGAGCTAAGGCTCAAGTTTAGACTCTCCATGAACTATCTAACCCCCTCACCGTGACCGAAATGGCCTTATAAACTCCTCGTCTTTGCGACGTCGATCAATTGCTAAGAGGCTAGTCGAAAGGCGAAGGTCGTCAACCACCTTCACTTGTTCAGCGGCCGACCTTCATCAGTCATTATTTAGATGCAATCCACTTTCTATAATCAGATATGGGACGATAACATGGCCACACGACGCAGTGAAATCGCATTATTCTAAATTTGAACATTGCCTTTCATTTTATATCTCTCATCAAAATATTTTGTTAACAATTTGTAATATCTGGATAAGGAATAATGAAAAATTCGTACCGGATAGTGGCTGGACATTTGGGATCTCCGTTTTCGGATAAATTTCCTCCCCAATGGATTGGCCATCCGTCTAAATTCACATGTTGTGCTAAAGCCCATTTCCAGTCGGCCTGAAAATAATCATATGCAATGAGGTAAAAATCCCTAGAACAAAAAATTTTCAAATGATTAATAGAAAAAACCTGCCTCAGAAGGCATCTCAATAAGTCTTGTGATTGGGTCGCTCAAAATGGCTGTAATGGAAGCATAAGCAATTCGAGCCATTTCCGGTGCTCTGAAAAAGCTCTTTATTTTGTTTTATTTCTATACAGGAATAATGTTGAAAAACTGAATAGCTGATGCTAGCCTATGAAATAAATGAGTACTTTAGCGGTCAAATGAGATTGGGAGTACTTATATATGCATAGGAAGCAGTTTTTTGTGTTTTTTATGTTGTATACTTGTACGAATAATGCAAAATAAAAATACCAAAAACAAGTGATTTCCACCACACACCTGATAATGAGGATCTTTCTTAATACGAGAGGATAGTGTTCTTGAAAGAGGGTGACGAGAGTCGTGAACGAGCTAGCGAACTGCTTACATGAGAAGTGCGCTGATCCTATGTGATCCAGGTCAAATACTAGCATCATCTGCTCGAACGGTCGCCCTGTCTGAACAGGTGGCATGACAATTTTCCAAAACTGACGAATATATATATATATATATATATATATATATATATATATATATATATATAGAACAAGAAACAAAGTATCAGTAAAATCAATTCTTTGCAATTTGCGGAAGTGTCAGTAAAGTCCAAATGCTCAAAATTGCTAGTGTTTTTACTGCCATTTCGCAGTTTTGTGATGTTTCGTATATACCTAAGAGAACTGGGTGGCGAGGAAAAACACGACCTCAGACGGGAGTCAAACCCGCACTTCATCTATATCGGGGACGCGTGGTACCACTACACCACCGGGGTACAAGCGCGCCACCACTTATTCTCAGTCTTATTGCTTGTTCACATAAATGGATAGTTCTGACCGATAAACAGGATACAGTCCAATCCACAAATCCCATAAGTCTACGTATGCGTCAGTAAAATTACAGGTATTTGGAATACGATAGCCAATACAATGAAGAAGCGACAGAGATTACAACCATGGTTTGGTATCGGGATGCTGATGAATCCAGGAGCAGATTTGCCTTGTATGCTGAGATCAACTAGCTTAGAGCTTCCCCATGCATTTGGATATATTATGAGACTATGGGTGTGTTTAGTGCAGAATAGCCCTCAGCAGGACCAAGCCGGCAGTTTGTCATTAAGCCTGAGTTCTTCCCTTGTTACAAACAGCAAAGAGGAGGACCCACGTACGTAAATAAGTGGCAGCAGCTTCCCTTCAGTATATAGGACCCGTAGAAGCTAGACAATAATGAGGATTCGTTGACACTGTATCGAGTGATGGATTATTAACGAAATTACAAGGGATGGGAAGGATTATTGTGTCCATTGAAGAGCAAAATAGGTTGATTTTGGGTTTATTCTTCTGTCGTTAGAGGGGTGAAACGAACTTATTATAATGCGCATAAAAATTGAATATGAGTGCGTGAAATTTCCACGTGGGAATGTTGATGACTTGATAATTTGATCAGAAAATGATGATAAGTATGGCCAATAAATATATATGGAACAGAAAATCAAGGAAAACAGTCGAGAATCTAATTGTTTACTTGTTTTGCTTTTTGAGCACATAGTTGTAGTCCTTTCTCAATTGCAGCAAGTGAGAACTTGATGTAGTCCAGGGAAGCGACGGATTTCAACATCCCTGGAAAGTAAACGAACGAATTCAAGTAGCAGTTAACGGCATGAGGCAAGCCGCATACCCGTGAACAGTTCCAAGTGAGCTATTCTAGACAGAATATCACCGTTTCAAATGAAGTCTGGTAAAGCGAAAGTGCGCCGAAGGTGAAGTGTAATATTCTTTTGGTTTTTTAACGCGTTACCAATGCTTTCTTGAGATAGCAAGTGCAATATCAAATTTGCCAATATTCAAGATATCGAATGAGTACCAAAACTCTAAGAGCAAACTAGAATGGCCCATTTCTAAAGGGTTGAAAAACGGTAACTTTGTCGTCTGTAAATCGCTTATGTGGCTTGTGTAAATTTGCCTTTAGGTGGTGATTTCATCCATCCTTCATAACACCTGCGACTTTTTGATTATAAAACTTTAAAGAAAAGGTGAGATGAGAATCTCCATGTAAGTTGAGACTTACGCATTGGATTTGTCTGATATCATTTCTACTTGTCTTAAACAAAAGAATAGCGAGAGCCATAGTCGGAAAAGTCAAATATGGCATGCGTTTTAGTTTGATGAAATGCGGAATGAACTCAACAATCATATTAACCATGGGCCAACTGATATTCCTGCACTTGAATTGATCAGAACACGATTTTCGGTGTACAAAGTGAATATGTGTAGGGTTCGGAGATGAACACCTTACAGCATTGACCGTTCGTCAACGACTGATTTCAGAGCGACAATCACAACACGAGTGGTTTGTGTGGTTTCCAACACATAAGTCATCACCACTTTCACGCAGTGTTGTTTAGCAGAGATGACAGATTGCCTGTGGAAATGCCAAGTTTTACTGAACCATACTAGGGGCTAAAAGGATTTGATAGTTGAACATTTGTCACTAGTTTTAAGTACGACTACATATAAACTGCACCGGGAATCCAAAAGAAACTACGGCGAAACGGGGGAAGCTCTCAGGTCTGGAGTAGTGATAAGCTTGAAGTGCTCAAAGATAGGAGCTGCATTAAACTCCATTAGCTTTCAAACTGCGCGGCAAGGTGACAGAAGAAAAATTGTCTGATTTTCTATTTATACAAAGCGTTCCAGAGTGAATATGTCCGATAATCATCTCCAAACGTAGACTTCAGAAGCTACTGATAAGGCCCCTAAGATTTTTATGGCTCTTATATATGTCTGCTTGTTAAAGAAAGATTGAGCTGTCTGTAGGCACCCCACATATTTAACTCAACCCTAAAAGTTGATGAAAACATCCACAAACTGTGGTGTGTGGTTTGAACATAGAATAATTGGAGAAGAGATTTCATTTCCATGTCAGAAGTCCGTAATACGAAGTACTTAGAAACTCAAATCGAATAGATGGCTCACCTTCAACGTCCATATTTCCGAGCAGCGACATGAGAATCGGCCGCCCATCTTTGTCAGAAAGGAAACCGTAACCGCAATACTTCTCGAGGCACTAAATGGAATTTAGAAGTTAGCAGTTCGATCGGACCTCCGACAACCAAACAAGCAAAACACTACTATTACTGAAGCATCATATACTCGATATGACTCAACTATTATTTAACTCTAGTTTATGAGCAACGACCTCAAAGTATACACCAAGCAGAAAAGGCGATGAATAACTAATCATCTTGTAATGAAGAACAGAAGCAATAGCGATGCTAACGAACAAATGAAGGGACCCTACGTTCTGCTAGAAAGTCTATCAATTCCCCTCATTATCATCAGTACTAGCCGAATACGATGCTCTGTGCTTTTACCATTGTAACCTTGAAATTAATCATCAAGAGTTTCATAGAAGAAAAATTTCCGCTCATTCGTCAATTCGATCGATAAGCATCACTCTTTTGCTACGAGACTCGTTTTTTTTTGTATTCGGAGAGAAACAGCGCCTCAGACATTTCAATAGACTTTGTTATCGTATACGCTTACTCGCAGCTATACATCACTTTCAGAATGTCGATTTATAGTAGGAATAGGCGATCTTGCAGGGGACCAATTTCTACATAATGCAAACAATCCTAAGAGGTTAATTGCATACAACTTCCGCACAAAATTACATTGATATTGTTGAAAAGCTCTATTCGTCCTTACTAGCATCATATATATCATAGGAACAGACAGTCTTTGAGAAAGTAATTCGATGTCGTTATGTGACAATCGTCAGATTGTGACGCAGTTAACAACTCTTCACACCGTCGAAAGGCACTCAACTGCGCAGCGCCGATTCTTGACACCAGAACACCCCGATCAGTGTGAGTCAGGTAATGTCAAGGGCCAGGGAAATGCACGACATTCATTCTCTTTCTAATGAAGTTTTTTTTTCGTAAAATCTAAATAAAATGTATAATCGACAGAGCCAGTACTCTGCTCTAAACTTGGGTTTTTCCCAAGGGGAAAAATCATTTTTACTGTTCTAAGTGTGGAGGTCACATGAGCGATTTCATTCGACACAGAGTAGGTGGTTTTCTCTTAAGTCACAAGATATTTGTTTGGCAGAAGTCATTGCTTGCACTATAAGTTCGCCTCTTAGGAGCGATCGCTCTGGAATGAGGTGAACTGAGGAGAGTAGTAAAGTTCAACCAAAGCAACCACCATATAAGCTCATATTTGGACTAGTCATACTCTTATGTAAATTTGTCGCCTGGGCTTAGGCGGGCTAAAAAACTCAGTTATTCAGAACATTAGTTAACCTTTAACGGATGCGTCGTCTTTGAGCATCAGTGAGATGATTAACCTCATATCTGGCCTATAAAGTGAATCATGCAGACTTGTTCATGCTCTAAGTCAACTCTTCTATCCTAGCAGAAAAGTCTGGTCACGAGATGTCGGAAAACAGTGATGGAGGGTTTGATGTTTGAGTTTGAACTGACGACTTTGTGTGTAGTTCAAGACGGGTCAAACACTGCGCTACACGTGTCTTCTGAGATTAAAGCTTGTCGAGTAGCGTTCACACAACATTTCACCATTCATCTTAACGCTCTGTGTTGATCCTCATTCATTTCTCGTTTTTTTTTTTTTTTTTTAGAAACCTATAACGAATCCAATCCATTTCAATTACACTGAGTAACATGGCGTCCTCACCCTTGACGTAAATGCTAATAACCTTTATTTCGAATAAAATTACAATATTTTATCGCGGACCGAGGCCTATTGAAGACGTTCTTAGCACGTGGTCGCGTGCATTCTTTTATGCTCTATGTGCGGCATATAGTGGAGCATGTGACATAAAAAAGTGCATATCTTGTTCCTTGCCGTAAGTTTCTACTGCTTTTAGAATGTGTACTGTAATATATTTTATTTTGTTTTTGTTAATGGCCAATAGTGTTTTTCACTTATTTATACACGGTTTCGTACTTGCACAGATGCTGAGGATGAAAACCTACTGACGAAAAAAGAAAAAACCAGTATTTCCTGAAAATATTGATTCTCAAAAAGCATCGGTCGCGTGGCTACGGAGATGTAGATGTGAGTGCTTTACATGTTAGTGCGTCATGTGATGATTGAGTTAAGCTTGCAAGGAGAATAGTACACTGTAATCTATAAGCCTTGGTTCCTTTCTCGCGACTTCTTAGTGGCTTCTTTCTTTAAATCCATAATTCAGAAGAGCTAATCTAGTGGATATTGGCGAAGATATAGCCCTGTGAGCCACCGTTGAATTCCACATCATTTGGTTAGTTTTACAAGTGGATGCGACCATCCCAGCAGGTAGAAGGAAACCTGGATTAACCATATTGCCTACCAAGAGCACCAGCATGAGCAACGAGTAGATTTCCATTAAGGTCATTTTTCCATAGAGAATCAATCAGTTCATTTACATGAGTACCATGTTTACGCGGTCGACGGTTATCTCCCCGGAGTCAATTGTGAAAGGATTTCATGACATCAAGGAAGTCCTAACAACAGCTCTTACACTATTTGTTATCTTTTCATGGTTAACCTGAGCACATCACTTCAAAGTGGTTAAATGTGACTTTTTGGTATTGTCAAACTCGTCTTTTCTAATTGAAAAACACATTTTATTATCGATATTGATATTAGATTAATTTATTATTAGTAAAATTATCGCAACCATATATTTTCCCAGAACAGATGGTTGAAGGGTTGAGGGTTAGACGTTGCCCTACAAACGTCGAAATTATTTTGGAAATTGCGTATTTGAACTGAACGGGAGTTGTAAACATCTACGTATTCCTCGTGATTTGCAGTTGTTGACGAGTTACTGAGCCAGGATGACCTTCAGACAACACCAGCGGACGTGACCGATGGAAAAAAAATGTCTCGCAGAGTTTTGAAGTGACGCAGTATATCGAAGGAGGATGGGTCCGATCCACTCCATCGAAGGACAACATCTTGAATTTCCTCGTTCAAGACTTCTACTGATCAAAGCAAAGTCGTAAAAATAAAAACTAATCGGCATTTGTAATTTTTATTGAGCTCTTGAAAGCTAGAAAACCAGCCTATATTCCGAGCTACAAAAAGGGAGAGTGACAGAGAGAGAGGAGGAAGAGGAGGAGGAGTAGGAGGAAGAGGAAAAGAGATGGAGAAAGAGAAGGATATAAAAGTTTTTGTCATTCAGCTGAGGTAGTAGTGCTTGGAAGTTTACTCGTAACTGCCTTATCTGCCATAACAATCTAAATTGACCCATCTATTACTAAATCCTACTATTTCTGTTTTGTTACATCAACGGTATTAGTGTAGCTATTATTAGTAAAACGCCGAAAACAATGGAAAGAGAGGGCAAAGTTCGCTTATTTTTCAGTGATCATGAGGTTCGATTGAACTGAAGACGGAAGATCGGACTCATATTCCACGACTTTTAGAAATGATAAGATTGAGTCTAATATTAAAGCATCAACGTCATAGAATAATTTTTTTAAGAGTTGTGCTCGCGCATCCACCATCGAATAACCAGATCTTCAATAAAATACAACCAACACGAACTTGATTTAAAAAATTGTGAGATACTGACCTCAGGTGCTTCCCAGGAGGAGATGGCATCAAGTTCCCATGCTTTTCGAAATACCACGTGTTTTTTCAGTGCTTCAGCGGTCTCGTCGAACCGTAGGTCTTTTGCGCGTAACCACCTCAGCACATAAGAGTCCTCGAGGCATTCTATTGCAGGCAAGATCGTTCTAAAACAGGGATTTGTCTGCAATCGAGAGAACGATTGAAGTCATCAAAAATAATTGGGAACAGCTAAACTTCACTACTTGAACATTTTAGTCCTTTACAGTACGTTCTTCGGACTATTTCGGCCAAAAATCTTCGTTTCTGACACCTCCATCAATCAGCATTATTTTCTTCATCAAAAAATTTGTTTACACAGAGAGTTACGATGCGAGAATGATACTACTGGTATATGGGATGAAAACAAGACACATAAACTGATAGACTGAGGGATGCTCTTTCCGTACTCTTTCTCTTACATTACCAAAGCTATCGATCGAAAGAGATTCGTCTACGGCGGACGAATGGGCACAGTCGTGCGACTTGGTGGTGTGCAGTTTGTGTCGGGGTGGTAGCCATTAACGTACACTAATCGCTTTCCTAATTCTCAGCAGGTTTTTCGTCGTTTTGCATTCAACTTACAGGGACTGACATGTTATGATTCATCTTTTCAAACGCTTCAATTTAGTACGAAAATCATTGGGAGTCATGTGGTTAGCTAGACCTAATGGTGCACTTCAATGCTAACATAGGCTCACAAAAGACATTTGAACGAGAACTGCATCAATTTGCGACCAATTTGGCTGCTAGTGCTGTTAGCTGTTTATTTTAATTGTCTCCATTGATTTGGATGGTTTAGGGTAATTACAGAAGTCGAGCACATACGAATAGAAAAACATACTTGTCTAGTGAGTTTTTACTGAATCGTGGTCAACAGAGATGAATTCTCTAGCACAGAACTTGATAATAAGCTTCAAAGCAAAAAGAATACGATGGCCAATTAAGTGCAGTTTTCGTTCGGCAGTCGATTTACGCTATGGAAATTTTCACTTGCTTTAGTTCTAAGTATTACACTGCGTGAACAGGTTTGTTCTAAATAAGCAGAGTTAAGCAATCCACAAATCTGACTATTTGAGCATGAAAATCCGGAAAGTCTTATAGGCTGTTCGACTGAGGAAAATCGAGCGATCACACGTGATCCTACCAGGGACGGCGTGCTACCGTGCATGGCAGGCTGCGGCTTGCTGCTGTAGCTCTGAGGTCTGTACCTGAGATCGTTGATGGCCTGCTGCTCCTCGGCGGAAATTGGTCTAGTTGGCGGTAGTGTGGCGGCGTGCATTACTGCTATGGTGCGCAATGTGGGCTGACCTGTCCCCCATCTCCGAAGCGATTCCGTCGCTCGCTCACACATAAACCAGCCCTCCCACAGTGCTTGCGCTATTTTCACGCTCGGGTGTCACATACTCTGCGCAGAACTTCACATCTCCTCGGTCGTCTCTTCCATTTTTATCGTCCCTGCGTCTACCGTACAACGACGCGTACATTGCCCACAGACAGCATAGCCTTGATCTAACTTAATCAGCAAAAGCTGCGCCATCACAAATGTCACACTGAGCGTTCGTAGATGGTATATCCCGTCACCAGATCACCCCTTCACACTCTACACACCGGCCACAGTTTTTTCTTCAAAAGCCAAATGCGAGGTTGTTGTAATAAAATAGATTCTGACAGCTGATATTTCGGCGACTTCACTTTCATCAGAGCCTGGGAAAATCAGGTTGCCCATAAGATAGTTAGCCAAACACCTCCATAACTCAAACAGAAAGAATCACTACACCTGGACTCAAATCGCATCAAGCGCAAAACAACTTTTTAACATGTTTACCGCTTCCTATGAGTCTTCCACTGAGATGCTCAAGTGAAGATCGACAGTGCATAGATCACATCAATTGCGAATGCACCTTTCACATCAAAAAAGTCATACTCTGTGTTGTGTCACGCATATTTACGAGGCAGTCCTCTTTGCAGGTTCATGTTTGGATTCATTGAGCTTGTCGAGAAATGCAAGAATGGTGACTTCTTCTTTAAATGTTTCCCCGTTGAAAAATCTACAAATTGTTCCCGTTTCATGGACGAATTTCATTATAATTCTCTGCGCCAAATGGCATGGTTTTCTTCCAACGGAACTTCGCGATAACTATTGGGGGTGTTTCTATGTCACCATCTCAAAGAGACAGCAACTCGTTTGGAACTGAGAGAGGTTTGCCACCAAGCGAGTGGGTTAGCACAGGTGCAGCAGCGAATTTTGATGAAGTTTTCATTTCAAGTGGGTTTCTAAATAACAATGTGGTACAGCTTCACAGATGGGGGGCACTATGGGAGAGTATTAGTTCTTTCTGAGTAAACAATTTATGAATCTGCTTGGAATCTGTAAAAGTATTCGATCGCGATCCTTTCCTAGAAAAGATGGAGTTTCGAGGCGAAATTTCTAGTAGGTGGCTTTTGGTTGCTGTCGGAATTCATTATGACTTTGGCACGGTCGTCGGTTTCGTAGCCTTAGATTAGTTGAAAGTGACATCTTTTCTAAAGCTGATAGTTTGTAGTGAACTTCTCTAGCTATGAAGGTTCTCCGCTTCTCTATGCGTTCTTTTCGTGTACATCAAATGACAAGTCAATTTCACATGAACTGCTGTGTCTACAAAGTCACAGTTTCATTATTACCGTGGGTACGGTTGACCTGTCTCGAAAACTCTGACCTCTATGGTTCATGCGCATATAAATGTAGAGAATGATAGGAAATTGTAGCCCTTTTACCGTAACACTTTCCTAGAAGACCTTATCAGTTGAACATCTTAATGGTTCACTAAAGATATATTTTAAATTGATCCCTATTAAGCGATGAATGTGCGAGAAAATTCAGAGGATTATCTCCAGGAGAAAACGTTGTGATATTCGAACGATGAGAAGTGCTTGGAAATCGTTGAATAACTCCAAACAATATTTCAGATCATAGTAGCCAATATCAATGAATTCGGTGGGGTAGAAAGCTTAAAAGTAGGACTGGTTGCGAGTGAGAATGAAAAAATTCTATTTAGTGAGAATAAAATTGAGTCATGCCGTAACCAAACTGACTTCTACCGCCGAAATCGGAGAAGTACATCACCGGTCTGGAATTGATAATGTTGTTCATGATTCGCGAAACGTAACAGCGTGCTCAATCGTTTTAATGGAGTTAACGTCTTACACAATCGAAGTAAAAACTTGAAAACCATGAACTTGAAGAACTGCGCAGGCGTTTCGGTTTTTCGACAGCGCCCGATCATAATAAGCAAGACATCGGAATGCTCGTTTTATCACTCGGGAAACAATAAATCCAGTGAAACATTATATATATATATATATATATATATATATATATATATATTATGTATATATATGTATATATATATATATGCTTTTTACATTATATTTTACAATTATATATATATTTTTTTACAATATATAATATATATGTACTTTTTACACTTTATTGATCCGTCGTCATAGTGCTTTTTTCACTGTGCGGATACCAACACTTCTAGCATTCAAATCGTTTGATTGTCTTCTTCTTGAACGTCGTAGAATAGTGGCTGAGCGAGTCTCTTTACAGTCTCGAGGATAGCCTGAGGTGGCGTTCTTCAAGGTGTCGTTGTTGACAGTCGGAGACGGTAAGGGTCGAGCTCGCCTCCACGTGCGTTGCGACTAACAACACAACCACTCGGCCAGGGCGCCTCATATTATATATATATATATATATATATATATATATATGCATATATATATACATATATATAATATGAGTATATATTACATAATATATAATATATAATGTATATATAATAGTATATAATATATAGTATATATAGTATAGTATATATAGTATATAATAGTAATATAATAAAATATATATATAATATAATATATAATATATAGTATATATAGTATATATATAGTATATAATAGTATATAATATGCAATATATAATGTAATAATATAATATACATAATGTATATAATATAATGTAATATAATATAATATAATAATATATAATATATATATTGAAATTGTGTATACAAAGTCGTAAATTTTTTGACTCCTAATTTTCTTCTCTAAGCCAAACACGAGGTGTTATATTATGACTTTATTCATTCAACAGCTGACGTCTCTGCAGTTTACCTTCTTCAGAGCCTGGAAAGGTCAAGTTGTCTGCAATCCAATCAGTCACACCACCGTTACCCCCTCAGAAAAAATCACCGGTCCTAGATTTCAATCGCATCAAGCACAAAATCAACTCTCAACATACTCACCGCTTTTTATATGCGTACCACTGAACGATTCAAGTAGAGATTACCGGAATGAGATCACACAGGCTCGTAATGCACCCGATCCATCAAAACTGTCTTGTATATTGGCTCTATCGCGAATGATAACGAGGCATTCTTCGAAACATTTAGAAATTTTTTGGCAGTACAACTGGAATTTCGATACACTGAGAAAGTCAACAATTTAAGACGAGTACGGTGGCGCACACTTTGACAACGCATCCGGGGACATTTACCGTTTCACTGTAAAGTGCTCTGCTCTAAAAGTGTCGATCAGGAATTCGAACCCATGTTTTGCTTCTTTGACGATTTTGATTTGGACAGGAGTTACCCGTCTCGTTTCACGGAAGAATCCTACGAAACTGCTGAACGCGCAGAGGTTCCGAGATACGAATAGTCCACATTTTAAGAAATACCAGACATGTAGAGTGCTGTGCAAAGACGTCCGCGTCAGCCAGAATTCGAACCCGGATCTCATTCTTTCCGGGAGCGCATACTAACCGTACAACCACCGATGCTCGTTTTGCGCAACACATTCTACGCTACAATGCGTTATCTGTTAACAGCCAACCGTCTATGGTGTGGCGGGGCCGCCACTACCGACATTATACCCTCTTATGCTGACAGATATTGGGTATCAATAATCAATTAGAAATTATTCTATTTGGCATCCACTTGCGGTGTTATGATGTTACAATATATCCAATAGTGTAGAGTGCTGCAAACCGTTTGCGTCAGCAGGGACTCAAACCCAGACTTTACCCTTTCAAATAAATAATTTCTGATTGATTATTGATACCCATATTTGTCAGCATAAGTGGGTTCGATGTCGATAGTGGCGGCCCTGCTAGACCGTAGACGGTTGGCTGTTGGCAGATAACGCACTGTGGCGAAGAAAGAGTGCTATGCAGTACGAGCGTCGGTGGTGCAGCGGTTAGCATACGCTTCCGAAAAGAGTGAGATCTGTGGTCGAATCCTGGCTGACATAACCATTTTTGCACAGCACTCTACATGTTGGGTATATTGTAACATTATAACACCGCAAGTGGCGGTCAAATAACATCATTTCTGATTTAATATTGATACCCACATATTGTGTACAAATCCTGCGTTTCTAAGAGATTTCCATTTTAATGGACTTCTCTTAGTTAAAGCCGAGTTCAGAATACACAAAAAGATTCTCTAGAATGTTTCACGAAAAAATGAGCTTATCAAAGACTTTTTTAGATTCGCTTGATTTGAGAGTTATACATTGCGGGGCTTTCAGTTGATCAAATTGATTTTACAAAGTTGTTTGAGAATACTCGGGTTTATTATTGGTTGCTCAGATTCCTTTTGTCGTTTCTTAGTGAGGGGTCATTACCACCTGTACACGCTTCTTTGAAGCCGTCTTTGATCCAAATCGTGAAGTTTTAGAAGGCTACGTGCCGTGTCACAATTCTATCCATTCGGATTCAGAAATCAGAATTGCTCGATTCGTTCTACAGTAATTTCGCTTCTGTTCCTACATGCTAAAGGTGGAGATGCGCTCCACAACGTTGCAATTAGAAGGAAGTTTACCTAGAATTCTCAAAAAACCCTGTTCACATCTGCATTGATTAACTTTGAAACACTGCTTACCTTTGTGTTTATTGATAATTTGCGTCTCACAATGGAAAGTCACCGAGTTATTATTACTTTATTGTGAACGAAGGCCGACCATTCGGTAGATTTCGCCTTTTTCAGAGTGTGGAAAAGTTAAATTGGCTTGCAGTCTTTCAGCTAGATTCTTTCATAGTCGTGACAGAAAAAGCTCAAACCCCAAACGTCAATCGTATGCCATCTATCGAATACTGCATTTGGAACGAAGCATAGTTTCGTTTCTTGTGGTGTGTCCATGGGTCTGATATTTTCGCTAAAATCTTTGCTAAGGTCTCATCGGCCACAATGTCTTGCAGTCTGGAACATGCTCTCGATTTACGTTTTATAATGAGGTTTTGTTCCGCGTTGTGAACGAAATTTTGAGCTTGATTTATTCTATGTATGCTCCATGTATCTTCACATACTTTCCCATTTTCTTGGTGCACACATCTCTATTATATGTGATAAAAAAGATCGTCTACTACCCTCATTTGGTTGGCAGTACTTTGTATAGATGTGGATGTTGCGCAAGTAGCCTTACGATGCTTGCCTTGTGGTTTTGATAGCCCTCATTTGATACAGCATGTAAAAAAACATCATAGCAACTGAAAACTAGAAAACAATCAACCGCTTGTCAAAAATGAGGCCACATAAAACGTGTAATGCGAGTTCATGGAGACCGATGCGTTTCCTGCATCTCTCTACTCTCAAAGTCTCTATGCCGCTCAATCTTCAATAGTACTAGTATCCATTCGTAAAATAAGAAATCAAGTGAGAATTTTTCAAGGGCGCAACACACCGTGGACAGATTGTAATTTGAAATGTTACTGGAAACGCTATCATTTGATTATAAGAAGTGGAGGAAAAACCTTTTGTTCATTAACATAGTGCATCAGAGGAGAATTTACCTTCTCATACATCATATCGCCCTTTATGTCCTATTCTAAATGGCCTCCATAGAATTCAGGTCGCCGCGAATTTGACGAACACTCGCTGTTTTCAGTGAATCTGAAACTTCTTGATGATAAAAAATACCCAGTGTTAACATGGATAAGTATAGCTTCTCTAAAGTGAATAAAATTATTCAGAAATATAGTGTGAGTTCAAGGAAGAGAATAAGACGTAGCATGAGGCTTGGATCTATTTACGATAATGAAGACTTCTAATTTGAATTGCTCTCCTTGATGCCGTTGTGTACTATAGGCGTCCAGTGCACTATTTTGTTAAATTCTATGAGCGACAATGAGACAGCGACTAGCACCAAGTTCTCCCAGAAGGTTAAATATCTTGAAATTTTAGCCTCAGTTTCTGATACTACTCCATTGCACATATATATGCACGGAGTATAAGAAAAGTTCAATGAATTTTTTTAGAGATTTCAACACTAAAAAAATACTACATAAAGAAGTAAGTTGGTTCAGCTGAGGGATTAACTAAGTTTATTAGATCAACAACTATAACAATAAACGAAATTTTTTCTAACAAATTCTCAGAATTGCCTCCTTTGGCCTCCACACAGTAACGAAGTCGCTTGCGAGAATTGTCAATGACGCTCGCCATGTTTCCACCGTAATTTCGTCTCAAGCTCCAGTAAAAGCCGTTTTTAGCGCGTTTACGTTAGTGTAACAAGTAACTGAGACTTATCGCTCCAGTATAGGAACACGGCGTAATCCAATGATTGAGATCTGGCAAGTTTGATGGTCAAGTATTCTTACCCCAAAAGCCTGGAGACAGCTCTTAACAAATGGCAATCATTGAAAGGTTCGAATGCGCAGGAGCTCAGTCATACCGAATCGTAATTCCGTAGGTGCCAAAGTGATTAGTCCAAGGCTTCAGTACGCCCTGTTAAAGTTGCTGCTGATAGCTGGCAGCATTGACTTCGACCTCTAAGGTGATGATGTCCAACGGCGCTTTCGTGATGGCGCAAATGCCAGTCCAGACCATCACGAAGGCCGGAAAATGACTGGGACCCATGATTTTGCTACTGCGGACCTTTGCTGATCCTTACTGAAAGTCGATTTTAGCGATTATGGAGTGGTTCGACCGTGAATATCTTCTTATCCGTAAAAAACATCTTCGACAAACAAGCAACAGCTACCTAACGATTTTTTCGGCAAGTCACTAAAAGCCATTATCCTTTTATCTTCCTCTCCAAAAAGTGTGCATAAGAGATCTTGCAACTGCGCAGTTTCAGCTTAATTCCGACAATGTTTCGGACGCCGCACTAGCTGACCCAAATTTCCCGAGCCATTTTGCGCACCGAAGGTTACGGATTTTATTGAACTTGGCAATGGATCTTCTTAGTGTTTTCCGAAGTAGACGAGGTGGTTGGAAGACCTCTTTGAAGACGGTCTTCAATCCCTCCAGTCTCTTTGAAACGTTTCACAACTCTGCAGGCACTTGCCGATTTGAAGCCAGTTATCTCAACATATTCGGCCATTTTCATTTCCGTCTTGTGCAACTCAACTACTGCGACACGTTGATTCTTAAGATCCATAATAAGCACAACTGGGAATAGGGAGATCAATGAAACACATTCTATACCAAATTGAATAAAGAGTTCAATAAAATTATCAGAATTGAAAAAATTTTATGTCATGTTAAAATTAACAAAACAGGATATCAACAGAGCTTTTCCGCACCCTGTTCTGGACTAGGAACAAATAGGACATCAAGTCATTACAATGAAGATTTCGACATAAAAGTCACTATCCGCGCACAGGAGTCTAAAACATCAGCGCGTAAACTCTTGACGAATTTCGGACAAGATTCAGAAATTCAGATTCGATTTGCATGAAGGAGCATCATGTGATTAACCTTACCTCGTCTTATACCTCACAGTGATTAAGTGGCACATTCGCCACCATTGTGGACTCAATGCGGCTAGTCTTCACCAATCAGTGGAAGACTCAAAGAAAGGCGTTAGTGTTTTTCGAAGGTTTTTGTCATTGAAATCTACTTTTGACTTTTATGTGCTTGAGTTACGCAAGTGTTTAGATGAATAGATTAATGGTCAACTAAAGATTTCAAGGTTCTGAATGAAGCGAAATCTGCTTGAAAAAATTAGAGATTCCAAAGACTTCATAATGACCTATCGGAAAAGGTGAAATTGTTGTTTTATGTATGTGCTGAGTGAATAAAAAATGATTTTAGTAAATGAAATAAGACTAATACACAAAGTTTATAAAATACGCTGTGAGGTCCTATGTGTGCAATCTCATACATCATAAAAACAACTAAAGAATGATGAATAAAACGTTTGACCTTGATCAATCACCGAGGGGAACGCCATGCATTCGACTTCATTAAGCATCGTTAAAGCAGAAGCGTTATAATACATACCTGATCTATACAGTGACTTGACGCTAATCTCTAGACACACCCGTGTTGACTTACCAGTGTGGAATCGCACAAGTCGTCGACTCAGTCGAACCTGCAAACCCTTTGTAGAGACGCGATAAAACAGTAGAGAAGAGTAACACTTATGTCTGAAGCTGAAAAGGCTGGGAAGAGCATTCGCAAACTTATTGAATATTTATAATATCAAAGTTACTACACTCCAATAGCTAAACAAAAGGATTCTAACTTAAGGACGATAAAAAAAAAATCCGCGATTTAGCTCGGTCGGATTAGGCCGATCTAAGCCAGACCTCGAAGTGTACTGGAAATTTCAGTAAGCACCAGGAAGAATTATAGCGGGTCCGTTGTCACCTCATAATCCGACTTTTGCTCACACCTTAACACTCTTGCTCTTATATTTCACAATCATGATTACTATTCAGATCTTTTTAGTAGCCACGTCCTCCTACTGTTAGATGATATAAAGTAGGACGAATTTGTCGTCCAGTCGGCTCTCCTCCTCAAAATTCGATATATCATTTTGTGAGCGAAGAACTCAACACTACGCTCAATTGAGACAGGGGAAAATCTAAACGCCCAAAAAACCATTCGCCTGTTCTCATCAAAACGGTGGCTCAGCTCTAAAACATTACCTGCGGGAATGCCATCTTAATATTTAGCGAAAAACTATCAGGAACATGTTAGTATTAACGAAGACTTACGAAATATAAGCCACACTTCCACAATAGCTTGACGCTATGAAGTTTCGCGGAAGTACAAGACACCGCTCTTCTCACTCTCGTCGATTTAACGAAGAACTTCGATTGAAATAGAAGCAGTCGTAAGAGCTCCAAATAGCCAAGGCTTCCCTACTTGGTAAATGAGATTCTTCATAAGATATCAAAATGCTTCATTACCACAATGCAAGCATTCTATAATAATATCACTATCGAGGGGTTAGGTAAGGCAATATCATCCGGACAAAATTATTTACCGTCACCTTGCACGACGTCATTACAACAGTAGAGTTGAAACTGGGCAACATGGAAGTAGAAGTCAATAGCAAAAAACCACAAACATCAACCAAGCAGGACGAATGATGACCAACTGCGATCGTTTGTCTAAAGACTGGTCGTATACTAAAACTCAAAAGCGAAGTTCATGAGATATAAGTTCTGAGTGACTGATCCACTCTCGACGCAACGAAGATTTTATGAACGTTCCAGGTAAGTATATCAAGATAGAAAGGCCATTATGATGAATTACTTAACTCTACGATTAATTAGGAGGATGCGAACTGTTTTGAAAAGTGTTTGCAAGCATCGAAGTTGTACTAAAGAGGACAAAGAGCACCCACATACGAGCAAATGTTTGCGACTTAGCGAGTATTTCTGCTTTAACATATGATCATCAAAAACCTAGTTGCTCCATATGCAGGGCCGGAGACCACTTGTCGTTGTCGAATGCTTGGTTAAAGGTCGATGCTAGCAGGATCCCGTATCTCACAAGTGGGAGAAGGGATCCTAAGCCTAGACCTACGTTAATGATGAAGAAATGAAGACGCCGTACTACACGTCAGGCCATCGAAGACTGCGTAGGGCAAACACGTAAGTTTCAACAGTAATCAATGGATGGAAGTCCTAACGGACTAGATTCTTGTAAACATCGAAAATCCACAGGAAAACCACTGATCACAAGGATATCGTCACAGAAAGCCTTAAAGGACGTGAGCCCTAACGAACACTTACGGCAAGATGAACTTCTTGGATTACTCTTGCGCATGGAAGATAAGAATGAGTACTATTCTGGCGTTCGCTCAACTCACTCCACATCTAACGATACAACAAGTGCTACCTATACATCGACTTGATAGATTAATACACTTGATTAGACAGTTCAGATTAGATTCATCATGTACCGCTTTAACCAATCATTCCGTTTGTAGCCTCAAACACTACATCTCTGATTTGGGAAAATGTGAAGCTTTGCAGTTTACACTACATCGGGAACTCTCAACTAATATTCCTCTTGGAATTCTAAAGGAAATTATATTCTAAATCGTAGAAAACATTTCAAATCAGGAAGAGGAATCGATTTAGGTGTGCAATTTTTTATATCTCGTATCCACGCTGGAATGATACCAGAAATATTTTCCCGGTGCGTCATCCAGCCAACACTATTCGGCACCATTCTTATTGCAAGAGAACCAAATTCACCTAATTCTATGAATCGGTATTCTCACTTTACTCGAGAACTATCTTTAGGTGTTCGACGACCACCATGACGCACAATTCGATCTAACGATAGCCTCAAAGCAAAACGTGAATCACATCATGCGCCAAGCACATATGGATATTCTATCCATACACGAAGAACATATGTTGATCAGCCACGAAAAAACGGCTAACTTATCCTTTAGGTTCAATGCATTCTTAATCAAGTACAAAACAGTTCTTGCTCCACATTTGTCCCATTATTGGCAACCTTAAACGCGCCGCATTAACTCTTGACCCACTGAACTTTTCTTACAAGGAATCCAATGGAATCAAAATAGGAGCCATTGTGGGATGACTTACTATCATGCGATAAGAGAGAAATATTGGACGAAATTAGAGTGGAGTTGACTGAAATGTCTCTGGGATTTGAGGAGCACACTGGGATAACGTCATGCATATGGTTAGTATTCACAAGAATCACTACGATCAGCGAATTGATAATGAAAATTCATCCCGACTTTCTCAGTTCTATAAACTGCGCCAAAATTGTCCATTTCAGCTAGACAGAAGTTTTTTTGAAATAAAAAATCCTTCGCTTTAACGTTTGAGTTTCAAGTCGCGTGTATGGAACACAAATTTGTCTTTTTGCTACAGCGCTGCAAGAAAACCTTTCCAAGAAGAGCACGCATTTAGAATTCATCGCGATCTAAGCTCTCGAATAATCACTAGAAATTTAAGGAAAAAGATTTGTCTTGCGAAAAACGAACAATGAACGCGAAAACGCGAAAAACACGCAATGAGTACAAAAAACATTTCTATTTCAATACCTTTGTATTTGTTTCAATTGTAGCTCTGTATCCTGCAGCTTTATGAATTGTACTAGCATGCATCAGGGTAAGTTGACTGTATTGTAACTGTTTCCTCCTATAGAGTTTTTATATGTGTACAAACGTCGGAATACAAACATTTTACACAGTGTATTATAGGCAGTGGTTTTACAAGTGTATAGCTATAACATGCAATAATATTATGGAGCATTTTTCAGTCCCCAAGTGCAAGCACATGAGCTGGATATAACTCGAAGAGGCAGAGGACTTTCTCAAGCGGAGCAGATGCTAGATCCGGAGGCACAGACCTGTACGCTGAGCTCGTCGCCAGAAACGCGTTGTTATTATGCATTCAGCAAAAGCGGTGATTGAAATGATATAATTTCTATCAACAGTAACACTGTGATTAAACCTTTATCTTTACAGCTGCAACCTTGTCATGTTCTGCATATGATGTTACCTTCAGTTTAACAATATTAGTATTAGTTTTGATTCCATCTTTCATTTATTTTTTCTTCTCGTATTTTTTCAATCTCTGCAGCTTTAAGAGAAACGCTCATTGTGGCTTTAGTAACGAATGATGTGATAAATGCCAGCGATGAATGATCCTATCATTACAGCTCATATTTCGAATAGACTAAGGAGCTCTTCAATGGTCTAAAATGACTCGAGAATGAATGCGAAGCGAGCTGAAATTGCTGTGAAACCTATTACGACTGCTTCAGTAAGACCGTCACTACAAAGGATAAAAAGGGTAAAGCTCTCGGCGTTGATCAATCCCTAAGGGATGCGCCATGCAGTCGTCTTCAATTTTTAACTTCGTTTGAAGCGATTGAATGCATATCTGCCTTTTATAATGACTCGCGGTGGCTTCCCGCTCAACCGTCAGTGCTGCTTATCCTCCCTGATAAGTCTGAGACCTGTCTAGTACCAATTTACCGCCCCGGAGAGATGGACGACTTGTTGAACCATGAGCGCGAGATCGAACCATTGACCTTAGCAAGAGTACGTCAGCCACGTTGTGTGTTCGACCCGTCACTATAATAGCAAATAATTTTAGACGGCAATCATTCAATAACCGCTCTGTATTTAGCGAATCGTCATGAATTAAAGCAGTTATTTTTTTGAATGACTGCTAGTTTTTTTTATTTAACAAACCCATGATTATTAATTTATCTGATTTCAGACTCAGCACTGTACAGAAAGTGAGTCAAAGCTAATTCAAGTTTTCGCGCAGTAGCTGGCTCGTGTTTTTCGAATGGCACCTGGCTCATATTTTCCACCGCACAGTTGCCTGTACTTTGCTTGTAAGCTGTTGAAAAGCTAACACCTGAAGGATGACAAAGAAGTAATTACGCTCACGTGCAGTGCCATTTGTCGGCATCAACGCCACTTAAAGCTTGGCCGAAGCCTCCACCTCTTCTGCCTCATTATATCATCCTGACCTAACTCAACATTGTCCACCTTATCCTATGTGTATATTCAGTGCCCTAGACATTTTGAAACTCCTCTCATTCATCTAGAGATCTGAAGTTCACGGCACCAAACACTTAGGTTCGCATCTATTGAATCATCTTGCCCCAATGGTCATTGCATTACATGTCGTTATGGCATGCCTGTATTATTTTTATATTACTTCAATTATTGTCTATGGATTACTCGTTAGTGGTATGAATTTTTCATCATTCAACGGCGCTCGTTCTATCTCATTAAGACTCGCGTGGCGAGGATAATTAGTACGCATTGTCGACTCAACACATACGCATTCGTAACCGGCCCCAAACTCAAACTATTCTAGTGCAATCAAAACTAAAGCTAAACTATCTTCACACATTCTCCACCGAAACCACAAATGGATACTTAGAGTTGCGTAAAGTCTTTTAATAATTAATGCCAATGGCAAAAATTTCTTTGTATAAAGCGGTAGTGCACGGTGAAGTGAGCTCAGTCGTCCGGTGGTCTATTCAACCAAGTTCGGATCATCACGACAACAAAGGCCTCAATAGTAGGACATAACGCGGTAATTTATTCCCCATTACATAGACAGTACGTCGAAACGTCACCGTAATAAAAATTTCTACAGTTTCATTCAAACTTGCTACTGAGATAGACTTTGAATTTCAGTGGGTCAGTCCATCTTCGGCGAAAATTGATATAAATCAGTGGCCATACTGCTACGGAAATTGCCGACAGTCCGAATGAAACTGACGAGTCTAATAGAGGGATGACAACTCACTGAAGGCTTACGTAAATCTTGTTCTTTGGTCGTTTCACATCTTCAGGTCAACTCCAGGTAGCGTAGTTATATTCGCCAAGAGCATGGTGCAGGTTCGCCTTTGCCTCGGAGCTCACCAAGCCTTTTAATCTTTCGAGATTAGGAAACTGGTGTCATTCATGTTAGGAAACAGCTCTTTCTTCAATCCAAATGAAAACGCTTCAATTCGACTATCTTCAAGATCGTGAGAAGATTCGTGACGACCACCAATCTACAATATTCTTGAAGAATAGTGAATCCCCAAGCAGCAGCTGAATTAACATGTGAAATGGTCAAAGACAACAACGGAGGAAAGATGCGAGGATACGAGTCGAATCGGAGTGCTGAGATCAGCACCATAGATGCGATGACGAGTCATACGAACAAACTTTTTTTTTTGTATTGTCTTACATTTTTTTCTTAGTTGTTGATAGCCGATATCATCTTCATTCTCACTTTATACATGATTCTCATATGTGAGTTCGTTGTTGAGGGTCGAAAGTACCTACTAGTATAATCTGGAGAAAAGATTTTCGAGAAATTCGAAGAAACGTGGGCCTGTACGTCTGAGTGAAACAACTCCACGTAAACCGATGAGTGAAAATTAATAGTCCTAATAATTAGTAAATTTTTCTGGTAACATATCTCAGCAGTGGTGCTGTTTCTCCAGCTTTCGAATGACCACATAAATTCTAGTAAAGAAGCTGCGTCCGTCGAAAAAGCTAAGAACGAGTGTGAAACATAATGTACAATGTGAAAAGCATAACGCATTTCTTTCCTCGTTGCTAATGTACACCAAAAAAGCCTTTTCAGACACCAAACTCAATATTAGACTCGCCATTTTTTTTAGCTATCGAACGACTACTAGATGTTTGTTGAAAAATTGTACTTAATCCTTCCGCGACCGTGGGCCCACAGCCTCGGCATCTCTAACTGGCAACTCTGAACCTCCCCTGCATCTTCAACCCCCAGCGTGTTGCGTCTAATATTGGGACGTCCCTGCGTTTAACAATGGCACGCTGGAGGTCACAGATCGAGAGGAGGTGGGGCAGACCGTCCAGAGTCGCCAGCTTAGAGGTTCAGAGGACGTGGATCCACGGTCCCGAAAGAGTTAACGGAAAAAATCTCAAAAATGCAAGTATACCATCTTGGTACTTTTTGCCTCGAAAGGATTAAACAACCAAAATATTGCGAAGGTCTCCAAAAACATTGTATTTTGCCATACCGAAATGATCAAACCTTGTATTAAGCCGAAGAGAAATGTGTAGCCCCTAACGCTCTTACTCCAACTGATGAAGTTCACTTCGAAGCTCTGATAAAGGTGCGCACAAGTTGAATATCAAAGACCAATGTTGATTTCCACACTCATATTACTACTCGCAGTAGGAATATTGTAGTCGAATTTGTCATCCGTTTATTCCATCAATACTCGAATATAAAACTTCCATTTATTGCTACGGACTTTATTGCCACAAAAAAAAAAACAAAATGCGTTGCCATTCAATCTCTTACTACAACGAAACCAAAATAGAATCCTACAGTTTCTCTTCCGCAGCAATGAGAGCCTTAACCCCGTCGTACATCTGTTTCACGGCCTGGTACTCAGAAAGACCAAGACGGGCCTATAACAACTCAAATGATAAAGAAAAAATCTGAGTCTTTGCGGTGACCTCAAAACATACTTTGTTAGATATGTCGTAAACTCCTCCTTCTGACTCGGAGTGCTCGCCGTGAATACCGCGCACTTGTAAGTTTAGCTTGTCGCACATATCCTAAAAGTGACCACAGATTTTGAAAAGCAAACACTCGAAGATTTATGGCAAAGAGATTCCATCATTCATTATTATGGCTGAGTTTCCAAACTATTTTATTCTGAACTCACTTGGAATTCTTTCTTTTTAGCAGTAAGTTTTGGCAGTTTGATGTGCACAGAAGCACGAACTGTAGAACCAAGATTAGTCGGGCAGAAAGTCAGCCATCCAAGGCGTTCATCACGAGAAAATGGTACCACCTTTTCGATGCTCTAAACTTGAAAAATAAAGCTCTCCTTTTCAACAACTTTCAGGGCATACATGCAGCTGAACAACTCACTTTCACTCCTCTGATTAGGCGCTCCAGTACCCTTCCAACATCACTGCCCTCCTCCATAGAAATGATACGCATGTGATCTTCTTCATTTACCCAGATCAAAAAGGTTTTGTCGTTATTGTGATAGATGCCACGTCCCTGGTAATAGTTCGTTAATTGGGAACATATAGAGCCTAACGCAACTACGCTTGATTTACCTTGGGCCAGAAATTGCAAGCATTAGCAGCCTGGAGATGGCGATCTCCCTCCTTGAACAGGAAATGATCCGCAATAAGTTTGTCTTGTGTCTCCTTTGTCATTCCATCCAGTGGGTAATATTTGCCTTTCAGATCTTTGTCTTTAAAGGAATCAAACGCACTTTTCACCTTCTTCTCCATTTCCAAATAGTTCTCCTAAACTTCTAAATCGAATAAATCATAAGTAAGCATTGAGTTTGAAGATAGAAAGAAAATTGCTAGAATCTTTGTGGTCTCTTAATTAAAGGTGCACCTTCGTCAAACACGGATTGAACGGATATCCAGCAAGGGAACGTCCGCAGCGAATGCGAGTGGACTTGATATACTTCCCTTTGGGATCCAGTGGAGGGAATTCGTCAGTTTTCCCCTCCCCTAGATCGACAGGGGTTGTTTTTGGCTTGGAGAAAACCCGTGGTAATCTTCTATGATCTTATCGAACAGTGGAGAAAACGTCTGAAAAAAGGAACCATAATGAGCAAAAAAAGGAAGATTTGAAGGGCTAAAGAGCCGCGACAGCCCGAAAGGATCGTAACTGACTCGGTACGACTCGGCGTCTGGAGCGTAGACACCAACACCAGCATCCAGATTGTAGATACCTGTAAATGAGAATACAAGTTAGAAGGCTTCTTTCTATCGCATTGAAAACAGGTGAAACATGAGCGGCAACAAGTTAAAGAGAACATTCTAAAGTATTGAAACGATCCAAATGAATTCTCTACTTTCATTGATTTCAGAGAGGTATTATGTTACGAATATCCACAAAAAAAAATCGAAAAGTTTCGAGCGGTATGCAAAAACTCACATCAGGCGAGAGTTGAACCCGAGTTTCAGCCATACCATAGGTGCGTATTCCCCTACGTCACCAATGCCATCGCTTTGCAACTCACACCGAGGGTGGAGGCTGGCGAAGATTAGCAAAGCGGTGGCCTCGATGGTATAGTGGTAGACAGCACGCTCCCCCCGTATGGATGAAACGTCAGTTCAACTTCCGTCTACGGTCGAATGTTTTGCATATCAATCAGCACTTTTAAATATATCATTATAACATCACTAAAATGATATCAGAGTGGCAAATCAGCAAATTCTTGTACAGTAGCCCAGAACAAGTGATTCTTTTTTTTAACTGAAAAGTAAGACCAAATTTCGATAACTAGCCTGATCGTATACAATCATAAAGAGTGGCGCCAAGCCTGGTTTTTTTGTGCTTACACTTGTCCATAACATCCTTCGTTAGATGCTGAAAGAAAGAAAACCCCAGAAAGATTCTATAAAGAAAACTCACTAATACTTCTTAGTTCTAACACGTGCCGGAATCCTCACATTTCCTACGTAACAATAAAAAGAAAGGGAAGGGGAAACCTCGATCTAGCCAGTTTCATCAATGGCCTTTCTCCTTTCCACTGGATTGAAGCTTCAGAAAGCTCTTACACTTAATCAGTCGCTGAGGGATCCGGCATGCACTCGACTTCATCAAGTATCGTAGAAGGAGACTGAATCCATATCTGGCCCTTACAATCACTCACAATGGCCTGCAGATGTATCAGGTCAGTACTGCTATCCTCCCAGACAGGTCTAGCACCAGTTCGCCGACTCCACAGTAACGGAAGGCTTGGTGAGCCATGCACATGATGTCGAATCATGAACTTGGTGGGTGTCGCAGTGCCACCTCTAACCCTGCGCCTTATGTTTCATGCTTGGTTTCTATAACAAAATCTATACCTTTTTGAGGAGCGACTTGCACTTGGCTCCTTCAGGTCCGTTTAATTTGGCATATCCCTCTTCAATTTTCTTGACCGTTGCAGAATCAGCACGCGATCCAAAGAACGAATCGACCTAAACTGAAAACAATTAGCCTGTGATACATAAAGGTTTAAAACATATCTGGAACCAAAAGAATTCTCCTTTACAATGGATTTCATGCAAAAGCATTCCTTCCGAGAGACAGTTCCACTGATCAAAAGCGTTAAAATACGCTTATTAAAAAATACTCATTCAAGCAATTGCTTGAGACACTCCTCTCAGTTGTTTTTGATTGCCCAAACATTTAGATTTTTCAGTGATCGTTCTGCATGTTTCCCTTTCCTATTTCGATGGGAGAAGCCCGGTCCAGAGAGGCAGACCAACAAGTGAAAGCGTGTAAATCACCAAATTTTAGAAATGACTCTTCTTAAAAATCGAAAAGCCGACTTACCATAAATCTCGTTAGTAACAAATCTCATATTTATTACTTTATATGATCCGTACTAGAATTTTTTCATTCACTGTGCGGATCCCAGAACTTCTAGCATTCGATTCGTCTTCTTGTGCTCATCGCTGGTTGAGGATTCGTCTTCTTCATGAACGTCATGGGATACTGGTCGAGCACATCTTGCAATTTCAAAGATAGCCAAGCCGGGTCGTTCCGTAAAGCGCTCGTTAGTGGCTGCTGGCGAGTGTTGAAGAGGAGGAGGAAAGGGGAGGGGGAGATGGGGTCAACCCTGCGTCGAACAGCATTACCTGCCAATGGGCCGAGTGCCAACCGGCTTAAACAATTGAATTATGTAAATCAAGAAAATACAGATCATCAAATCATATGAACATAACGGAATTCCAGGCTCTAAAAAAGGAGAAGTCACCGAGATGTCAGTCATCGAGCTGCTATTACTATTGAGTTGTCCCATAATTTCTTCGCATTATTGTCTCAATCAGTTTTTTTTTTCTATTGAACCGGTTTATTGCCAAAAGGATGTGGTATGTTGGAGAGTGTTCTAGTAGCTTAGGAAGACACTTGGTTACGGCCGTAGCGCCATCGCTTGCCATCTAAGTGAAATGGGCTACCGCAAAGTAATATCTTGATGGACACCTCGCTCATTGATCGACCACCTCAAATTGGAAAGTCGACTAGCGACATTCTGAAAAACAAAACTGCGCTGAACTACGGAAGCACTTCCACCGTGTAGCCCTAAAATTGCTCACTCCATCGGATTACCATCTCTTCCGTTCCCTGGAGAAGGATTTGCGAAAGGGACGATTTAAAGACTTCAATCAACTCAGAAGTGGCCTTGCCGACTTCTTTGATCGTCAGCCTCATTCTTTCTGGGAAGAAGGCGTCGAATTTTAGTCCAGCAAGTAGTTGCATATGAGTGATCATGATGGTGATTAAACTGCTGATCAGTTCCTTCAGGTAAATGTCAAAGCAACAAAAAAGTCAAATGCGAAAAAAAATCATGGGAAAATCCAATACTAGTGCTACTTTTACAAATATTATCAATCTCGCGTTATCTAAGTATGATAAACCCTCAAGATTAACATAAAGAACTTGATTTCGATATTGCATTATATGAGGTCGGTCTGTTGAACTATAACCTCACGCTCCATTGAGTTAGATTAAGTCCTTCCATAAGTTTTGGTACTAGGGCAATTAACCAAATTTACTATCCAGAAGTAGTCAAATGGCATGATTTTGGTAACGTACAACTGCGTATTTTCTTGCAAACATTCTTGCATTCCACATGCTTATACTTGCTTCGAGATGGAGCTGTCATGGAAACAAATTCGCTTGATACTCATGCACGAGTGGCGCGCAAGGGAAAATGCGAGTGAAGCGGCGCGCAAGGGAAAATGCGAGTGAAACGGCGCGCAAGGTCAGTGGAGCTTGAAATATCAATACGGTTGCAGAAAAGACAATCAGAAAGTGGTTCGTGAAGTTCAGAACTGGAGAGGACGTCTGAAGAATCAGTCGTGCTCCTGCCGTCCACAGAAAGTTCCATTAATCTGGCGCGCCGCTTCACTAGCATTTTTCCCTACACGCCGTTTGTGCATGGATAGCAAGCGAATTTGTTCCCAAGACAGCTTCATTTTAGAGCAAGTATGGGTAAGTTGCATACCAAAATGTTCGCAAGAAGATGGGCAGTTGAACGATACCAGATTCATGCAATTTTAATTACTTCTAGATAGTAAATTTGGTGCTTATTTCTCTAGTGCCAAGGCTATGGAATGACCTAATATACTCTAATACTCACACACACACAGCTTGTGGAACCAACATGGATCAATATAAATTGGTTGTCAGGTGTCTTCTTCAAAGTGAAAAGTGCCCCCACCTGTGGTGAGAAGGTGTACAAAGCGGTGCCGCCTCCGAGTGCAGCAAGTATCCCGCCGATAAGTTTCGTGTTCGGCGACTTCAAGAACGCAGCCATAGTGGTGGTCGTCGAAAACCACAAGATTGTACCTGTAGGTAGAACTCGGAATCAACCATGAATGAACGAATCCAGAAACAAAAAACATCCGCAATCGAAGCGGAAACGACGCAAAGCGACAATATCGGGAGACTTTTGAACGAGATCAAGTAGATGGAGGAGAAGGAGAACGACAGTGCACAAATTGAGTCAAATAAATCCTCTACTATGCAGACTATAAGGCGTCTCCATGAAGCAACGTCTAATGCATCGACTAATCAAATTAGGCATGGGCTACGTGAGAGGCAGTGCTGACCACACACCTGCAGCTGTACGGATAGGAAACGATGAGCGAGCCGCTCAGCTGCAACTCGCTCGATCAGAGAAGAAATGAGACCCACACAATCGACTTCACGTTCGTCACCGACAATCAATCGAAACGTTTTCGGACTGATAGCGCCGATAGCCACATCGAAACATGTAAAAGCTGGTCGATATCACTCAGCAGTCACGTACATTCTGTATGATTTACGCCGTATACAGGTCCATCGGTGATACGAGATATGTGGTCTTTTTCACACAGACTTCCTATCACTCGCACGGAATATAAGGATCCCGTCATCCCAGTTTATTAAGTGGATCCCAGCACTTTCTGCAATCGATTCTGTTCCTCGCATTTGTCCTCTGCAAAGATTTCCAAACATTTCCTTTTCTGCTTCGTCTGATGCTAGAGAACTTCGTGTTCCATATAAATGTCGTAGAATACTGACCATGACAAATCAATTCACTTTACAATCTCGAAGGGAGCCGAGCTAAAGGCGTTTGCACGTGATCGCAAAAGAGTCGATGTAAGGGGCCGAACCAGCAATTTGTATTCATAGATCCTACATTGCTACCCAATCAGCTACCCCTTCACTCTCTCATTATATGGATAGTCAAACAGCACCTACCATTCTCCTCGCCACAGTGCTCAACACAAGCTCAGCGATGATTTGGACGCAGAAAATTCGTCACATTGAGATTGGGGAAACATCTGCAGTCTGATAACAGGTAATCGCCGCTATTACAGATTCGGTTGGATAACTCGCTATTGATCAATAAATTATGCTGTAAACTAGAAGAATTAAGTGGCGTCCCCGGCAAGGGTGAAACATGGGTTTAACTCCCTGCTGAGGTTGGAATTTTGCTCATCACTCGATTCTCTTAGGTCTACTTGGAACATTCTAAAACTGTGAAAAAAAAAGCAGTAAAAACAATAGAAATCTTGAACGTAGTGTAAACTTTTCTGCTGATGACGAACACTTTCGAAATTCATTGGATTCACTACCTTGATGTCCCATGCGTCACCTACGCATTGAAAAGAATGCGAGAATGCTGAGAATCTCCAAGAGCCAATTTGAGATAATCTGCTGAAAAACTCTACACGTTTTTTTTTAAAATTAAAGTTACTCTTTTCATGAAGAACGTTAAAGGTTATCAATGCGCAATTTCGCCAGTTAACGTGCGAAAAAAACATCGTATTAACAATTTTAAGAGAATATCTAATCCTTTCCAAAATATCACTTCCATATAATTCGACAGAACGCTCTAACCCTTACGGGACCGTGGACCTACGGCCTCTGCGTCTCTAATCTTAAGCGTGTTACGTCTAGCAACGGCACCTAATGGGGTATGCTATTGTTAGACGCAGCACACTGGAGTTAGATGCAACATGTTGAAGGTTAGAGACGCAGAGGCCGTGGGTCCACGGTCGCATAAGGTTTAATCCTTTCACTTCCATTTTCAATTTTTGAGGAAAAATTGGGAAGTGTTCTGAACAGTTATTGATCAAATTTCTATGGCCCATTATTGCATTGTTCAGACCGTTAAAGTTTCAATTCCAATAGTTTCTTCTTCCACCATCCACAGAGATCTTAGGATTCACAGTGAGTTCAGCTACTAATTGAGAACTCTGGTTATCTTCATGGATGTGATTGAATGCTAAGCGAGCAAAATCTCAATTTAATCCTAAGATTAATGTGCTGAGTGTTTCCATGTCAACCACTGTGAACAGGAGAGAGCTCTCAAGAAAAGTGTAGGGCAGATTTCTCAACTCCGGAGGGAGGAGCGGGATGTTTGGGTTAAGTTCGAACCTGCCAGCGGCTATGCGGCATTGATAGAGTGTCACACCTCTACTGCTGCGTTTTCACACATTCTAATAAAAATACCAACGAGTCACAAAGAATTCAGAACTCTAGAGCTAATTCGGAGCCGTGTTAGCGCAGTCTATCAGGAATCGAGGTGTTAAGCGTGACGTGCTGGTTCGATACTCTTTCCCAACACTTTCTTGCAACGATTCTACGGATGCCTTAGGGAACATATCAGATCGACTACCTCCATGGTTATAAGAAGAATAGTCTCGATCAGCATTCCACTGCATTCGTAAAGAATACGAGATCGTCGAACAGCAGTCGAGGAAACATGTGAGTTGTTTGAAGACCTTCGTGGACGATGGAATACGAAGAAACGAATCGAACCCAAGAAGTGCTGCGATCTGCAGTGTGAACTGTGATGACGATCTTGCAGAATAAAGTATCAATAAGATAAACGTGAATTCGGTGAGCATGGCTTTCCACTTCATCAACAACATGAACCTGTTTTAACTGGTATCCTAAAAACCACACCACTCAACTCAGCGCTATGCACGGCTGTCGGTGATCGATTGTAAAGGGTCAGCGCCAGTGACATGAAACCACCTCTGCTCTTTTTTTTTGATCCACGAGACTACTTGGTTAGTCACAGTGTACATTCACAACTTCAATGAATCCATCTACACAGAGGATAACGGCTACATTTCTCGGCGTTGATCAATCTCTAAGGGGTACGCCATGCATTCGACCCATCCTAGTGTCGCTTGAGGTGATCGAATGCATATCAGCCCTTACAATGACTCGAGTTTGCCCGCCCATGTAACAAACCAGTGCTGTTATTCTTCCAGACAGGTGAAGTACCAACTCACTGATACTCCCGGAGGGATGGAAGGCTTGGTAAGCCTCGATCGCGATCGAACCATCGATTATCCTGTGTCGCGGAGCACCCCTAACCACTGCGTGAGATAAGCTATTCTCCAACTACATTTGGAAACCAAATAGCGACATTTCAGCGGAACTACTCCGCATTATCGTGATGGTTCGGTCCTGCGCTCGAGGCTTACCAAGCCTTCCATACTTCCGTGAAGCTTTGCGGAGGACAAGAAGTCATGAACTGATGTCACGAAGAGAAGGATTAAGATGCGTTGTGAATGCCAACGTCTCTAATATCTAGGAGCTTACATGTCACTTAGTGATAACTGTATAATCCAATGTCTCATAGGATAGTGAACGTGGGTTAAACCTTTCACTATAGCAGCCGTTTTAGGCTAGCGTGCGGTTCAGACGGCAACGAAGAAGATGTAGGCATTATTTTTATTGAAAATACTAGGAGCATTCTTTCGTTTTGAGTGTTTTCTTATGACCACTGCTCACACTTCAAAATGCCTGATAATCATTATTTGAGCCACGCATGTCAGTGGTCTATCAATGAGGGCTGACTTATAAAGCCCGATACACGTGTTTCGATCTTGCGATCTTGTCAGTCGGGCAGTTACCCTTTCTCGTCTTTTTTCGTTACTCGAAACCAGCCACGAGCAATCGAGTGTACAACGCTCTGTCTTTGGTGAAAATTTCACTGGACATAGAGTGCAAGACGTTCGTCGTCGCTAACTCTTAGTGTGGGAACTGGAGCACCCACAGATGCCCGACTGACGAGATCGCAAGATTGCAACACGTGTATCGGGCTTTATAAGTCAGCCCTCGTTGATAGACCACTGACATGCGTGGCACAAATAATGATTATCAGGCATACTAAAAACAGTGATAGCAGAACAAGAGTCTCGGTAGCGCTATAGGTTAGCACGCGCCCTCAGAAAGGCTGAGATGCGGGTCCGATTCTCTATTAGAGTTCAAAGTTCTGCCTGCATATCATAAATTTGTTGTAACATACCACTGGTAAGCGGTTTAGAAAGACTTTTTGCTGACTATACATATCCAATAACTGCTAGCGTAGATGAGTTTAATGCCAATATATGCTTGCCAGGCCGAACCGCTGACGGTCGGTTGCTGAAAGATCGATACCGTGTATCGCAGAAAGAGTGATAGCAGAGCATGAGCTTCGTCAGTGCGATTGGTTGGCTTGCGCCCACAAAAAGGGTGGGATGCGGGTTCCATTACCGTTTGGCGTCCGCAGTTTTGCATATCACTAAACATTATCGAATAAGATTACCTTTACAGAAGTCTCCTTAGTAAAATCCCATTATTCAGTGACAATAGGACCCCTTTGGAACCTACGTTCACCGAACAAGCACCAGATCCGAATAGCACGGACACGCATGCATCGCTTCCGTTACATGCCGTAGCGTGAGGGTTGAACAGCGATCGCAAATGACCTTCTCGCGCGTCTGCTGAGAGACATACTAACTCCGACACATGCCGTCTCTGACTGAGAAACCGCGAAAAGACCGGTACTTTTCGTATGCTTTCGAACATATTTATGTTCAGATGCATGAATGTACTTGTCCTAACGGGGACCGCCTCCTTCGTCCAACCTAATTTTGCACCCATGCGAGCTCGGAGTACTTAAATTTCCAGCATCATCGATAAGAAATAAACTCATATATCCACTCTATGAGAGTTTTGTGATCTGTTAATCAGTATCTTCTTCTGTTTAGCCGCTCCGAGGTGTTATTGATATTATTCATTGAATTTCTCAACTTTTTTCAAACTCATTTCTGAATTTGAATCTATTCCAAAAATTTATCTCTTACATTTTCTGCTAGGGTTATGAAGGCCTTTGATTTAATAATTTACGAATCAGTTTGACCTTTCCAAGCTCTGAAGATGGCGAACCTTGCCGAAACGTTAGCCACCACGAGTGTTGTTATATTCGTGCTGCATTATTAACTGTTTTGTTATATGCTTCGCTGATATTCAATAAATAATATCAATAACACCTCGGAGCGGCTAAACAGAAGAAGAGACTGATTTATTCAAACTATGCTGAGGTTAACAGATAGTCGGACCCGTGATCTGTTAATGTTGTTAGCAACACAAATAAGCGGTTTCGTAGGACAGTGTGGTGCTTTTCGAGTCAATGGAGCGGTTTGTTCTCAGACAGCTAGCCCGTGGTAGTGATAGAGGAAGATTTTTGAACAATTCGATGAAGGATGGATATATACGATGCAAATAATCCATCCTTACATCACAGCAGATCATAGCATAAAAATCTAATCTAAAGAAAGTACCTAAAATATGGATGGAAGGCTAGGCAACGTCGAATCTCCAGATGTTCGGGATATGGATGGATGGATGGCGATGTGTTGTACACTGAATGCACCTATCGATTCCAGGTCGTCCATATGTCCCACTGGCAGAGGACGCTCTTAATCACGATCGCCAAGGTCGTTGTCCTGACCCAAATTTGCTCAGGAACAGGCTGTTGTATCGAGCAATCGAGTGTACAACACTCTGTGTTTGGTGAGTTTTTCGCTGGACTTAGAGCGTAAAGCGTTCGTCGTCGCTAACTCTTAGTGTAGGGACTGGAGCACCCACAGAGATTAGCAAAAGACGAGTAAAGGTAACTGCCCGGCTGACGAGATGGCAAGATCGAAACACGTGTATCGGGCTCTATAAGTCAGCCCTCATTGACAGACCACTGGCATGCGTGGCTCAAAAATGATTGCAAGGCATATTGAAATTTGAGCTGTGGTCTTAAGAAAACACTCGAAACGAATGTTAAAATGAAGTAGACTTTATAGAGCTATCACAGAGTGAGGCTCTTTATTCGAGCGGTGCTCCATCGGAGAAGGTTCGACTTCAACCTTGTTTAATGAAGCCGTTGAAATGATTCAGTCTATGGCATCGAAACATCCTGTAGACCATTCAAAGTATTTTCGGTGGTTCGATAGGAGAAGAATAAAGGCTATTATCAGTTAAGAGGCAGTCCCACTTAGCAAGTATCCGACTGGTGAACTATTTCCCGGAAAGAATCTACACGATCATGTTCAATACAACTGAGATCATCCAATGTCAGAAGCGAACCTATCCAGGAAAATCCTTAGAATTTCTGGGCTTTTTCGTTGAATTCTACGGAAATCAACGCTATCGTCCTTGTGTTTGTTGCTGAGCTACCAAAGGATCAAAAGGATGAAGCCCTCAGCGTTCCTCAAATTCTGAGAAATGCGCCATGCATTCGATCCCATTCGTGACATCATGAAGGTGACGAATGCATACCTAGTCGTTACAATGACTCGCGATGGCCTATCGATGTATGAAGTCACTGTTGTTATGTATTTCCAGACAAATCCGGTAGCAATTTACCGACTCGGAAGGATGGAAGGCCCAGTGAGCTCTGAGCGTGGGATCGAACTATTGCATCGACTGAGATTTTGCATGTCGCCAGAGCACCTCTAACCACTATGCCATGGCGCACATGAGCTACCAAACCCCAACAGCATCAGATAAATACTGTTAGCTGCCTTTTTTCTCGCACAAAAGATAGACTTTGCCATACATTTAGACAAAATTCTATCACACCTAAAATACCACAGATAAGAGCTGCTTGATTTTTGCACAAAAGGATGGACAAACACGAGCACTTTCGCTAATAAAAAATACTTTTCCAAGTTTTTAAAAAATTTTTTCATTCAATAATAAGGATAAATAAAACTGCTAGATCAATAATTACTAAAAATTGCTGAAATTACTATTAAATACTACTTTCTACGACATACCGTTTTTATTCATGAACCGCTCTTATCTATGGAATTTCAGATTGGTTCTGTTCAGCTCTTATTCCAATCAAACATATCGAAAACACTTGATGTTTAGAGATACCTCTAAGTCATCTATGGAAATCATATCTACGTTTTTTGAGAGCACCGAGAAACGCTGTACCGATAGAATAGCACTTATTGGACGGGAATGAAGGAAT